>JARJRV010000287.1:0-95594 GCA_030783925.1 Aschersonia sp. MBC 735 | reverse complement strand
CCCCCCCCCCCCCCCCCCCCCCCCCCCCCCCCCCCCCCCCCCCCCCCCCCCCCCCCCCCCCCCCCCCCCCCCCCCCCCCCCCCCCCCCCCCCCCCCCCCCCCCTGTCTGATGCGTCTTTGCTTTACGCCCGTCTACGTACTACATTGTTCTCCGTGTTTTGGCTTTTTTTCCTTTTGCTTAAAACGTCCTTCTTTTCCACCGTTTGCCTCTTGTTCATTGGTTTCTTCTTATTTCATCCTGTCAACGCCCTCCGTCTCTTCTGTCCTTCCTTTGTCTGTCCCTTGGGATTGTTCAACGGAGACGTTGGGAAATTTGGTTCTGGGAATCGAGTTGTCTTGTCTCTATTCACTTCTTCCTCCTCTGCTTCTTACAAGCCGTCTTCTCTTCCGTCTCCCCCCCTTTCCCTTCCCTCTCTTTCATACACACGTACTTCTCTCCCCGTATCTGTATCTCTCCCTCACACACATATAACCTTCTTCTTCCTCCCCCCCGGTATCATCAACACCATGCTCTCCTGGTGGTTGCGGAGGACCACCGTCGTTCTGGCGGCCTCCTTGGTCGCGGCCTCCCCCCAAGAACAGCAGACATCGTCGTCGTCGGCGTCGGCGCCTTCAACCACATCAACCGCCTGCAACAACTCCCCGTCCCTCTGCGACAAGCAGTACAACGCCATCAGCCACATGGGCGCGCACGACAGCGCCTTCCTCCGCGACGCCAGCACCGGCAACTCGGTGGCGGGCAACCAGTTCCTCAACGCCACCGTCGCGCTCGACGCCGGCCTGCGTCTCCTCCAGGCCCAGGTGCACAAGCCCAACTCGACGCTGCAGCTGTGCCACACGTCGTGTTCCATCCTCGACGCCGGGCCCCTCGACGCCTGGCTGACCAGGATCAACGCATGGGTCGTCGCACACCCCAACGACGTCGTCACCATCCTGCTCGTCAACTCCGACTCGGCCCCCATGTCCGACTTCGCCTCGGCCTTTGCGTCCTCGGGCCTCGCCGACCTGGCCTACAAGCCCTCCAGTCCCGAACTGACGACCACCTGGCCGACGCTCCGGTCCATGATTGGCGCCAACGCCCGCGTCGTCACCTTTGTCACCAACGCAGACTACGCGCCGGCCTCGCCGTACCTGCTCCCCGAGTTCGATCACGTCTTCGAGACCCCCTTTGAAGTCACCGACGTGGCCGGCTTCAACTGCTCCGTCGGGAGGCCGGCCAGGGCCAACCCGGCCTCGACCGCCCTCGCCTCGGGCTACATGAGCCTCGTCAACCACTTCAAGTACTCGGCCGTGCTCGTCGGGCTGGAGATCCCCGACCTGTCTACCATCGACACCGTCAACGCCGCCGGCACCTCCACGACCGGCAACCTCGGCAAGCACCTGCAGGAATGCAAGGCCGAGTGGAACAAGCCGCCCAACTTTGTGCTGGTCGACTTCTGGAACAGGGGCGATACCGTCGCTGCCGTCGATGCCATGAACGGGGTCACGGGCGCGTCGGGCCGGACAATTACCAACGGCGCGCAGTCGCGGGGGAGCAGCTCTCTCGCGAAGCACAAGGTCGCGCACTGCGGTGCCCTGGTTGCCTTTGTGTCGGCCGTCTTGCTGCTGGCGTAGTCGTGCAGATGGGCGGCGGGTGTGTACTATATACATGGCATAATACGTGGGCTGTTGGTTTTTCAGTCTTCATCTCTGGGTGCAAAAGCGCGGCGTTGTGCACAGCGACATTGGGGTTTCCATTTCCATCTCTTTTTTTTTCTCGTTGGAAAATGTACATACATACATACAAAACATATCGCGTACATAACACACAATGCATCCGAAAGGCCAACAACGGCCTATCTGATAACCCGTGCGCCATGCGCCATGCAACGCCCCCCCCCCCCATCCATCATCTCCCCCATCTCCGTTGCATCCAGAAGTGCAAAAGACAACCACGAAACCTGCATCTCCCATCTCCCCCCACCTCCACCTCCCACCACAATGGACTACAACGCCCTCCCCACGCCCTCAACGTGCTACGCAGACTTCTGTCTCATACCCGTACGCACACTTTCGTCGCTCCCTCCGTCCGCACACTGACACCCACCTCGCAGGTCGGCACGGCCACCCCGTCCGTCGCCGCCGAGATCGCCCTCGTCCAGCGCGTCCTGGCCGCCAGCGGGCTCAAATACACGCTTCACTCGGCGGGCACCACCGTCGGTACGTCTACTGTCGTCGTCGCAGATGAATACTGACACCCGTAGCAGAAGGGTCGTGGGACGACGTCATGCGCGTGATTGGGCGGGCGCATGCGGCTGTGCATGCGGGGGGAGTCGTGCGCGTGCAGTCCTCTGTGCGTGTTGGGACGAGGTACGTCTGCGGGCTGCGGAGGGGGGTTTTTGCTGACGCGCGTAGGACGGATAAGAGCCAGACGGCAGAAGATAAAGTGAAGAGGGTGAAGGATTTGTTGCAATGAGGGGGGTGCGTTTTGCCTGCCTTGTTACGAACGAGGGCGGGGATGGGTGGCTTTTGAAGCTGCGCTGGGATGGATGGACTTTTTTCCTGTTTGCGTGACGAATGAGACTGGCTCTTGGTGACTTGTGTTGAGACTGTGATGGTACATAGGACATGGAGCACGGAAGTGGTGGTGCCAGTATGTTTGTATCACGACTCTAATGGTACATGGTTCATGGAGCGCGTTGGTGACTTGTGTGAAGACTTTGATGGTACATGGAACATGGAGCACGGAAGTGGTAGTGCCAGCATGTTTGTATCACGACTCCAATGGTACATGGTTATGGAGCGCGAAAGCGGTGACATGATCTTGAGAGGATCAAGGGCACTCAACACGTAGGTAGTCCTGGTAGGTGCAGCAGCCGTCCCTCCTTTACACGTCCGACCAGCTACTTGACCTATCCCCGCATTGTCATCTTCTTCTGGCTCCGGCGTAGCTCCTTCTCCTTCTCCTTCTCGAGATACTTCTTCTGGGCTTTGGCGTCCAGGCCCTTGAGCTCGGCATCCCGCTTCGCCTTCTTGGCCTTTTCCTTCTCCGTCTGGCGCTCCTCGTGCTTTTCCTCCTCGACGAGCTTCCTGATGTGCGCCAGCATGGCCTCGCGGGTGGCGCGCACCTTCTTCAGCACTTCGGGCCGGAAGCGCGCGTTCTGCACCAAGAAATCGGGCAGTCGGAGGAAGTACTCCAAGACGGGGACCAGGGAGTCGTAGTCGCCTTCGGACGACGGCAGGCGGTACTTGAGGAAGAGACGCTTGCGGGGCGTGGCGTCGTCGAGCTTGGTCGGCCGCTCCATGGGCTGATCCGTGACGATGAGGTGCTCGAAGGCGTCGCCGGCCGACTTGACGGCCCCGATGAGCTCGGGTGTCAGCAGCAGATCCGTCACCTCGGCGCTCTCGCTCATGACGGTCAGCCAGGGCGGGAGCTTGGAGTTTTCCTTGGTGGCCGTGAGGGTGACGTCGTAGCGGTCCTCACGGAGGCGCTTCATGCAGTTCTTGTGCACAATGGCCCAGACGAAGCCGTCGTAGGTGCTCTTGCTGTCCTTGGCTCGCGTCTCCTCGGCACCCGGCAGCGCCGGGACCGTGAGGTTCTCCTTGCCGTCAAAGGGATAGAGGAAGACCTCGACCATGTCCGAGGGCGAGGCGAACATGTCGGAGAACAACGACGCCGCCGTCTCGGCCACGCGGAGGATGGGGTTGAACCTCTTGGTCAGGGTGAGCTTGACGTCGACGAAGGCTGTGTTCTGGCGGCCCGTCGCGTACGTGGCGAACTCGAAGAGCGATTTCTCTTTGAGGAGCGCTTCGGGCTTGACGTCGCCTTGATGGCTATCCATGGTGGGCACGCCGCCAAAACCGACCAGCGCAAACTCCTTTTGCAGGACGGGCGCGTTGGCTCGGATCCAGGATCGAGCCTTGGACCGGTTGGCCCGCGCGCCGAGGAAGTGGAAGAGGAGGATCAGAGCCGAGACGGCGAGGATGACGCCCTCGGCCTGGAACTCGGACAGCGAGTGACGCTCGTGGATGTTGTACCACTTCGTGTATGGCCTCGCCGTGGCAGACGCGCCGGCCGCGACACTCCCTGGCTTCGTGGCCGTGGGAACAGGCTCGGCCACGGGATCCGGTGCCCCAGCAAAGTCGGCAAAGTCTGCGTCGCGCGATTCCTCGCTTTAGCTTGCAATCGAGCTCCTCGGATCCGAGTCAATGCTGCTCACCCGGGTCTGCCTTGGGAACGGCGGCAGGCTGGTCGGCCTTGCCTCCCCCAAAGAGGCTCTTGAAGAGGTCGGCCATGTCTCTGCACGATGCAGACGAGAGTCAATCTGGGGTGCAGGGCGGAGAATAGCTTTGTGGCAGCCCGAGCGGAGAATTTTTGGCCCTTTCCCCTTCTCTCTCTTATTTTTTTTCCTCCTCCAAAAGCCACTTTATTTCCAGCTCTGTGCGGGAAAGCCGAGATCTTACACCGGGGGTGGGGGGGAAGCTGCTTGCCCCACCCACCTCTCGTTGGACAGTTTATGCCCGTTGCCTTGCCAACCGACCCAGGATCCCCAAACTCATCCCCAGTGACCACGGCAAACAACGCGGACGACTCCTAGCTATGAGCGGCTCATCATGCGACACAAGACAACATGCCGAGATCAAAGGCGACGAAACAATATGGAAAACGATCGACAAGGACCAAAGCTGAGCGCATGTTCGCCGAACTGCCTCAAAGTCCAGTGCGAAAACCCCCGGCCACTCGATTAGTCAATGCCGTCGACTGCCTCACCGAGAAGCTCTCCGAGGTACATATCGACGAGAAGCGCAAGCCGCGTCGAGACTTGATCCAAGAGAGCGTCAAGCACATCGAAGTTTGCGGAGACGCGACGCCCTCGGCTACCGACAGCTCTTATCACCCAGATTCAGAAGAACCAGACACGTGTGTCCACGAGATTCGACGAAACAGTTCCGCGTCCAGTGCGCCAGACAACGACCAGGAAGAACACCTGGGACACCTTCTTGGGGGCACGTGGCTCCGAACGCTCTCGTGGGACGACGTCTGCCCGCCCGGCGACGGCATCGAAAAAATCGCCGAGGCCTCCTACGCCGAGGTGTACCGCGTCACCAATGAGCGAGGGACTAGCGTGATTAAGGTTATCCGGCTGCCTTCACCCATCAAGCCACAGACGAAGATGCAGGTGCGTTCGAGGCTCGTGGACGAGGAGCCTCACTCGGAGGCAGACGTCAACGGCGAGCTGCAGATCTCCGAATGGCTCGCCGATGTGCCGGGCTTCGTTGTCTACAAGGAGCGGTACCTGGTGCGGGGAAAGACGTCAAGGGCTCTTCTCGAGACGCATCAGGCCTTTCAGAGGCGCATGAAGCGACGCGACGCCGGCAGGGCCCAGTTCTACCCCTCTCCCAGCAGATATCTCGACGATACCAAGTTTCTGGTGGTGGAGCTCGGAGATGCCGGTGTCGCGCTGGAGGACTGGAAACTGACCACGGAGAGCCAGCTCTGGGACATTTTCTTCCTCGAGGCGATTGCGCTGGCGAGAGCCGAAGAAGTCGCCATGTTTGAGGTGTGTGGCGACAGACCCTTTGGCCGTAACTAAACCTCGATGCTGACGACCACCATACAGCACCGCGACCTGCACGAAGGAAACTTGTGTATCAGGCAGGTGCGGCCACCGACGGAGCGAAAAGCTGGCAGCAAGGGCTGTTTATTCGGGTACTCGGGTCTCGACATCACCATCCTCGACTACGGGCTGTCGCGGGCCGAGGACCTCTCCGTCGACTTGGCCAAACCCATCGCGTACGACCTCGAGCGAGACCTCAGCCTCTTCACCAGCACGCACGCACCCCAGTGCACCGTGTACCGCCAGATGCGGTCCTTCATGCTCCGCGCCGACCGGAAGTGCCTGCCGCCCGAGGCCCATAAGACACCCTACGCCACGGGCGTCGACGGACCTCTGAACTGGGATGCGTATGCGCCCTACACGAATGTGCTCTGGCTGGCCTATCTCTACAAGTACCTGCTCGGTCACTTCCGGGGCCCGGCCAAGGACCTCGTCCATTTCCGCAAGCGCACCGCCGACATGTGGACGTACCTAAGCCCCGAGGCCGACGAGAGCGTCCCGTGCTTCGGCGCCGCCAGCGATGTCGTCTGTTTTGCTGTCGAGGCGGGTTGGGTCGCCGAGCAGCAGCTCATGGGGGCGGGCGCGTCGCTGCTCGAGAAGGAGGATAGCATCATCATTTCGAGGGACGGAGACGTCGAGGCGCGGCAACGAAGGTCGACACGCCGCTCGAAGGCCCCCAAGGAGCGATTCTGAACAGCATGAGCGCGGAGCCGACCTTGCCTTCTTCTTGCTGTCACCTACGCGCGACACAGACACATATACTCATACACATTCTATATAATCACGAGGTTGGCATTTAAGCGTCGGGGGGAAAGGGGCGTTCATACGGGAAGCAAAATACCATTCATGGGCCCATTGTACCATCTTACATAGCCGCATTTTACCTAGTTTGAAGATAATGCAGTACACACATAGATACCCCCCCGCCACGGATGCTAGATAAGATCATCGTCGCGTGACTCCAAAATGCTGCGATGCAAGCCCCTTATCGGCGTAGTTTTTTCTATCGGTCATGCATGGTCCTCTCGATGCGCTCAGCCAAGGGGGTAAAGAGGGAGACCGCTATCCATCTCAACCCACATAAGCGCACAGAAGCGAGTGTCAAATACCACGCTGCATTCCAGCCCAAACGATCACATTCTCTCCCAACATCATGGCGCCAGAATGACAGCACCGGATCAAGAAGAAATCAGGCTGGCACCAGCGCTGCATGGAGGCGACGACGCCGACGTGCCGACAACCACGCAATGGGAGATTCGATCGTGGTACATGTACTATGTTGGCGTCAGTGGCCTCGCTCTCCTCAACTTTGCCCAAACAGCGTTCCAAAATCTCCTCGCACAAGCATCCGACGGCTCGCTGCTCTACTTTGCAGGCCGCGAGAGGGACGTGAACGGCATTGTGCTCGTCTGTAATGGCATCTCTTTCGCCATCCAGGGCGCGCTATTCCTCGTCATCGGCGCGTATGCCGACTTTGGCACTGGCCGGCGTTGGGTGTTGCTGGTCTGGTCGGTGATTGCCTTCGGCGTCGGCTTCGCGTGGCTGAGTGTGCATGATGCTGGGCAATGGCGAGCAGCTGTGGGCTTGTACATCGTTGGTCTGATTGCGTACCAGATGACCGCGACGTACGCCACGGCAGCTTTTCCGAGTCTGGCGCGACACACGCCATTGTTGAAGGATGCACGGGCCGAGCTGGCAAGGGGAGAAATCACTCAGCGGGAGTTTGACCAAAGAGATGAAATGGAGCGCAGTAGGCTGAGCAATGTGTCGTTTTGGCTGCAGTCGTTGGTCGAGATTGTAGTGGTCGCCATCATCGTGGGCATCATGTTTGGCCTCAAGGTGAATGATAGCACCGAGAACAACAACTGGGGGCTGTCCGTCCTGATTGCCTTTGCCACGGCTGTTCAGCTCGTCGGGTCCATTCCATGGTTCTTCATGGAACAGACTCGCCCGGGCTTGAAGATCCCACCTGGAAAGAATATTTTCACCGCCGGTCTGTGGCAGCTGCAAGAGGCTCTCACACGGATCTGGCATCTGAAGCAGAGCCTCATCTACCTCGTCGGCTATTTCTTCCTCGGGGACTCGTTCCAAACGACCGACACCATCATTCAAACGTTGCAGAACGAGATCGTGAGCTACAATACCCTAACGCTCAATTATCTGTTCTTGGTTGGCCTCACGACGCAGGCCCTCGGCATTGGCGGATTTTGGCTGATCCAGAAGAAGTACGACCTCAGCGCCAAGACCATGTTCAACGCCATCATGCTGTTCATCATCCTCCTTGATGTCTGGGGCATGGTCGGCAACTGGACCGACAAGTTTGGCTTCCACAACGCCTGGGAGGTCTGGCTCTTTCAGGCTTATTATGGGCTGCTAGTCTGTCCGTGGTGGAGTTACTCGCAGATCATGATCAGTTGCGTCACTCCCCGGGGTCACGAATTCTTATTCTTCTCCGTCTTCAACATTGTTGGCAAGTCGTCGAGTCTCATTGGTCCTCTTATCAGTAGCGCCATCATCGATGCCTCGCCTGGTGGAACGAACAACAGCGCTCCCTTTTACTTCCTTTTCGCGTTGAGCCTTGTGAGTGCTATTGGGATCTGGTGGTTCTTAGATCTGGAGGAGAGCGCACGCGAGCAAGAAGCTTTCCTGCGTAAGGAGGACGAGAGGTTAAACGGTGGCGATGTCGATAGCACAGACGCTGGAAGTACAAAGCTCTCGGCACCGTAGCATCAGCTGCTCTGTGTGCAATAGGTTGAAACTTTATTTTAGTTGGTGGACCGCTCGACGGGATATTGAAGGTAAGACCTGGGTCACCACGGCTGATCACCATCTCAAGTATGGCGCGTTCCATCACAAGCCCATGGACTCGACTGTGGGACAAAAAGGACGAGGGGCATGAAAGAGAATTCTAGAAAATGTAATCTCCTTTTGACAAAACAAAAAACTCCTGCCATGCGTCTATAATGCAATTTCGGCCTCGCTCCATAGTCGCGTTGGATAATGACATCAGATCCTAGACGCGATCGAGGTCCTACAGAAGCACGATGATTTGATAGGTACGTCGGCCACATCCAGCGCCATTTTGAGCGCAGGTTCCATGTCTCTGGCCTCTGCAATCTTGCCAAGCTTCAGTAGACACTCATGGTAGCCGTGAAGTGCCCAAACATTGTTGGGATGTCGATGAACGCGTGGAAGGGAGTCGTCGAGCCCCAGATCAGCGCGATACGCACTCATAGCCTCCTCAACGTGACCCTGCTCGAGGAGCAAGGCACCATAGGCGTGTCTGACGGGTTGCATCCAACCCCAAGGCTCATCGAAAGGCAGCCAGTCATAGCGCAAGATAGCCTCTCGTAGGTGCGCAAAGGCTGGCTCAAAGTTGCCGCATCGATATTCGATTTCGCCGTTCAATAGAGCCTCAGCCACTCCGAGAATATCGACGCACTTATTGTTGAACAGCGTTCTTGACGGCTTGACCTTTGGCACGGATTCGCGAAACAGGTGACGGTGACGCTTCGCTTCATCCACCTGATCAAGTGCGGCGTACGCCATAGCCTTGGCATAGTGAAGCAAGGCGGTGGTGACGCAGTATAATTCCTGATCTCGGGGAAGCTTGAGTGAGAGCAAGTCGTTCCATCGGCCGAAGCGGATGAGTGCATGCACACGCATTGCGAGGAAAGCCTCTAGCCAATCTGCCATTGGAGGAGACTTGATGCGGAGCAGATCCTCTGAGATACTGGCCTCGAGCAGATCAACCGTCTCCAGGGCAATTCTCGACTGGCCCGAGAACATGGCGCTGTATAAGCGGAAATGATAATCGTGGCTCCGGTATAGGGTGTAGAAGTTCATGGGTCCGTCCCGCTTCAAATACTTGACATCAGCTCGTATGGCGAGGGTGTTGGCAGTGACGGCGCTGGTATAGTCACCTGTGAGAATGTCCAAGTGACTGGGCATATGATTGAGATGTCCCGAATCAGGGACTAGGGCGCGCAGCTTGTTGGCAGCAGGCAAGCCAGCTTCGGGGTTCTGGGACATTTCCATGAGGTGGATATACACATGCAGAAGACCAGGATGCTGCTCGCCACCGGGCTGGGCCAGAGCTTTGTCCAGCACACGTTTGATCTCCAGAGTACGTGAACCTTTGGCCGGCTCACCTGTCCTAATGTCCCACAGCTGCCAGGGCGTCAAATTCATCATGGCGTCAGCGTACAGGACGGCCACATCCAAGTCGTCAGGAAACAAGGCGGCCACGGACGCCATGGCATCTGCGTATTGGCGATTCCAGACGCAGAATTCGGACTGGTGTGGGGCGGCCGTCCGGGGGTATCGGTGATGTATGGCCTCGATGAGGGCTTTCTCAACGGGCGTAACATGGACACATCGCGCCTTGGCCTGCTCGACGGCCCGATGGGTGCGCTCGGCTGTGGTCGATAGCTCCCGCCGGCCAAAGAGATCCCAAGGCTTGTTGTAATTGGGGCCGAGAGCATAGGCGAGCCCCCAGTAGGCAATCGCGCACGTAGCATCGTGAGCAATGGCTCGCTCGAAGCATTTGGCTGCTTCCTCGTGGTTGAAGCCGAAGCACCAGACGAGCCCGCGGTCGAACCAAGTCTGGGCGGTCGCGCTCAAGGTGGTGATGGGACAATGGTACGTCCCGAGATCATAGTAGTCGAAGTCAACGGGGGATCTGTCGGTGTCGGTGCTTTTTCTGGGCATGGTGAGGGACATGGTGCCCTTGCGCCGTGGGTGAACAGGGAAGAGGCCACAGACGAGATCGTCAAGCCTGGAAACATTGAAGGTGGTGGTTTGGCGGGAACCGGCAGTGGAAACTAGTGACGCAACAGGCCAAACTAGACCAAAAGGAGAAACTGACAACAAGGAGGAGGAAGGAAAGGCTGGAGGGTTCACAAGGAAGGAAGATACGACATTCTGCGACTTGCAATCTGATATCACATTTCCCTTCAAGGACTCACTCGCGCAGGCAAGACACTGACAAACATGCTGGGCCTGATCGATTGCTTGACCATGGCGACTGACGGTCAGATCTCGCTCGGCCAATGCCGTTGACCTTGACGTGGCATCCCCGCATTTCGATACGATGCACCCCAAGGCTCTCGCTAAGCCACAGCCGGGCCCGAAGTCAAAATGCTACCTCGAATCATTTGGACAAAGATGGAAGAGTGTGGGGAAAGAAATGCAATGGAGGTCATAAACATTACTAGCGTGCAATGAGGACGAGTGGAAAGATAGCCATAAACAACTCGTCCTTTCTACGATGAAGCTCTCAACGCTCCCTCTTCTCCTGGTCGGACTACACGCCGCTGCTGCCACCACCGATCCCGATTTCCAGACAGCCGAGGCCGGCAATCCCTTCGTCGATGGCCTCTACGCCGACCCAGACAACGAGTTCTATGACAATCAGTACTGGGTATACCCAACCTCGTCTTACGCCTACGACGACCAGACTTATCTCGACGCCTTCTCCTCGCCCGACCTCATCAACTGGACCAAGCATGCCAAGGTTCTCGACGTGTCTGATTTTTCCTGGGCCAAGCGCGCCGTGTGGGCTCCTGCGCCAATCTTCCGTGACGGCAAATATTATCTGTACTTTGGCGCCAACGACATCCAGTCGGACGCTGAACACGGTGGCATCGGCGTGGGCATCGCGGATCGTCCCGAGGGCCCTTACAAAGACCCTCTCGGCGGTCCTCTCATCGGCGCATACCACAACGGAGCGCAGCCGATTGACCAGGATGTCTTTATTGACGACGATGGCCAGGCATATATGTACTACGGTGGCCATGGACACGCCAACGTTGCCAAGCTCAACCCGGACATGATCAGCCTCGGCAACTTCAGCGACGGCACTGTGTTCAAGGAGATTACGCCCAAGAACTATGTTGAGGGCCCACAGATGATGAAACGCGATGGCTTTTACTACCTTTTCTGGAGCGAAGGCGGCTGGGGAGGTCCAGACTATGCCGTCTCGTACGCAATGTCCGGCTCGCCCACCGGGCCCTTTGACCGTCTCGCCAAGATCCTTGAGCAAGATACGGCCGTGGCCACGGGCTCCGGCCACAACGGCATCATTCACGTGCCCGACACGGACATTTATTACATGCTGTATCATCGGCATCCGCTGGGTGACAATATCGACGCCAACAATCGCCATCTCGCCTACGACCGCCTGGTCTTCAACCACAATGGTACCATTCAGCCTGTCCGCATGCTTGTCCACGATGACTTCAATGACGGCAACATGCTTGGATGGACCACCTACGGTGGTTCATGGGACGCAAGCTCCAATGCTCTCGAGGTGAGCTTCTCTGATGACGCAAAGGCGCTGCTCAACACCAACTTTACCCATCTCGACTATTCCGCAGACGTTACCCTCGCGCCTTCTTCGAATAGTCATAGCAGCGCAGGAATCATCTTCAGAGTCTCCGACATGGCTGTCGGCAAAAACGCATTCGACGGCTACTACGCCGGCATCAGCACGAGCGGCACACTGGTCCTGGGCAAAACAGCCAAAGGCTCTTGGACGAAGCTTGCCGAAGTCAATGCTGACATTCGTTCCAACGAGAGTTACCGCGTGAGAGTGGCAGCCAGGAACGATTTTTTGAGCGTGTCTGTGGGTGATTTGACTGGAGCTCAGATTCACATCACAGACAGCACATATAGTAGCGGCATGGACGGCGTGAGAGCGTTTCATTCGAACGCTGTTTTCGACAATGTGCGACTTGAGCATTTAATGGCTACAAGTTGACGATGCTATTTGATCATCGCGGAATAGCGGTTCATCTGTTAGGGAGAATGTTTACAAGACGGGATGAGCTTGAGATACCTGCGTTGACACCACTCAGCCATGGGCGGAGACCGACGTTGTTTTGCGATGGAATTTTGGTTATTACTCTTTGTAGGAGGATGATGGAATTGAAAGAGCTACTTGGCTTAACACTATGATGATCAATTCAACCACCTCGACACGAGCGCTGTTGCGAGACACCCTCACGGCCCATTTGACATGGCTCGACACATTATTCCATTGGCCCTGTAATGAGCCTTGTTCAAAGCAAGCGCGCCAAACGTGAGAATCGCTCATCCTTGACATTCTTTCATCGAATGATGTCCTCGCCGCCTCTAGCAATGTATACTAGATCATGAACATTGTGAACACGTCCTGGACCGGCAGGATTGCTTGTTTCACAAACTGCGAGCCACCGACTATGTCTTCCACATCGAGAAACAGGCGGGCTTGGAATTGTTTGCTGACTTGCCATCGCCATGGGCGTGTCTCTACGTGTCGTCGCCACTCCTCATAACTTTCAAGCTCCCGTCTTGATCCTGCTTTAACATGGCCCATGTGGCCCTTGCCCGTCGCTCCATGTCATTCGAGTCGCTGCTGGTCACCTGCGACGCTTCCCATCCCGAAGGTCCATGGTGGAAACTTGGTAAGGCAGAAGTTCCAGGCTCTTCTGCTTTCTTTGACGAGACTCACCATGCTCACTGCAAGGAGCGTGATGGACAAGACGACCAGGGAAATGGGAAGGATCATCCATTCCCATCGAACATGAATGTGCTGTTGTTGGTAGCGGACGTCGCCGGACAGTGTCGTCGCATTGGACCCTATGCAGAAATGGCATCTAGATGTTGTGATGTGCTGGCCGATGTATCTACCGAACGACTGAGGCCAATACTAACATCCTGCCGAGCCGATGTAGTCAGAAACATGTCGCTTATTATGTCGGCTATCTGCGACGGGGGCCAATAGTGACGCCGGCCATGAGCCGATTGGACCTACTACATACATAGGTATGTATCTATTGACTACGAGCAAAAGTGGGCACGGCAACAGCCGTAGATGCAGGTTCAGACAGTGCACGACACCTGGCCTGCCCAATAGGAAGGAGCAGCCAAGGGCTTCCCATTGTGGGGGATCTCAAGGCCCTTCGCTGTGCCCATCGCGATTCGCCATCGGATTGACAAAGTCAAAGTGACCATCGTCAGCGTCAGTCTAGCAGACGGTTTGCTACGGATTTGACGCTCGCCATTTCTTCATATGACTGACGGTGAAGTACTCGGGTTGCATCTTCACCGCCTCTCAGCCGTCCTGCAGGTCGGCCATACACGATGTATCATGGACTTGTCTGTCTGCGGTCTAGATTGTGCCCGGTGCGGGGAGAGAGATCGCGCCGATGTGATCCCATCGTGCATATATGGTTGAGTCTCGACTGGCGTATTCGATACGTTATCGGCTGCGACGTCGGGACGGGCGACAAAACCCATATCTCGATCCTCCTCGCAATGCTTTCCTTTCTTCGGCATTTCCGATTTCTCAAGAGTTCCGGAAGCGCGTTCTATTCCAGAAAGAAATTCCAGAAAGAAAGCCACTGCATGCCCCCTTTCGAATCGCTGACATCCAGCACCCCACGCCTGTTGTTCGAAATCTGCCAGAATGGCGGCACCGCAGAAGGCAGACATCGAAGAGAATGGGCCCGTTTTACGACTCCAGGAATTAACATTCGAAGATATCTCGAATGAGACGCTCAGCCCCGAAGAGGACAAGCGATTGGTGCGAAAAATAGACAAAGCGTTAGTCAATGCCCCAGGCTCGCGCCGCGGCCACACAGAAGCACAAAGTCGATATGCTGCTGAAGTGAGAACAAAACAGGCTGCTGCCCGTCTGCGCCGTGTCGTACTTGTTCCAGTTTCTCGACAAGATCACTCTGAACGCGGCAGCCATCATGGGCATTCAAGAAGATCTGCAGTTGACTGGGCAGGAGTATTCATGGGCCAACAGCATCTACTATGTCGGGTTTCTCCTCGCTTCGTACCCTGCAGCGTGGCTACTGATACGTCTGAAGGTTGGCAAGACCATCAGTACATCCATGTGCGTTGTGACGATTTTCGTTTGGTCGAGAGGACTTACTCCATAACAAGGGCGCGTGCTAACTGTTGGCGACGGAGCCAAAGCCTCGTCTGGGGCGCCTGCCTGATGCTCACCGCAGCGTGCTTCAATGCTGCAAGCCTGTGGGCAAACCGATTCTTCCTCGGTGTCTCGGAATCGGTCGTCGCTCCCGGCTTGACAGTGGTCATCTCCATGTGGTACAAACGCCCAGAGCAACCTCTACGTCACGCCGCGTGGTTTTTGGGAAACACGGGCGCGGGATTATTTGGTGGATATATCGTGTATGGCATCGCCCATATCTCCACCTTGAAACCTTGGATGGCAGTGTTTATCATCTTTGGTGCCATGACCGTAGCCTGGTCGCTAGCCACGTTTTTCTTGCTGCCCGACTCGCCCATGGAAGCCCAATTTTTGAGCGATGATGAACGCAGAAAGGCCGTTCTCAGAGTCAAGGAAAACATGACGGGTATTAAAAATGACCAAGTCAAATGGGACCAAGTCAAGGAGGCATTTCTGGACATCAAGACGTGGCTTCTTGTTGTGCACACCTTGTCCGCGAACATTCCCAACGGCGCCGCATCCGCTGTGAGTTCGGTCTATTATATAGAGACCCTGTGGTCCTCAGATGATAATCTGACAGAACACTGCAGTTTCAAGCCGTCGTCACCAAGGGGTTTGGCTTCACGTTTCTAGAAGTCTTGCTCCTCGGTTCCATCCCGTTCGCAGTGCAATTTGTCCTGGTGCTCTCGCAGGCACGTGGCAGCTCTTACTTTGAAAACTCGCGAACCTATTTCATGGCGTTCAACAGCGCCGCTGGCATTGCCGGGACAGCCATGGTGCGGTTTGTGCCACAAGACAAGAAATGGACGCGCTATTTCGGAACGGTGGTTCAGAGTGCGTCTGCTGCCAATTTTCCGCTGGTCGTGTCTCTCATTTCGGGCAATTTTGGCGGCTTTACCAAGAAGACGACTGTCAATGCGGTGGTGAGTCGTCCTTTCCTTGCGCGCCGTCCCTCTCCGGTTGTTGTTCGCTGGTGTCTGGCGCATTACCTGGAAATGGAAAGTAAATGGCGCTGATCGTCATGACAGATATTTGTCTCATTTTGCCTGGGCAACATCATCGGGCCTCTATTGTTTTTCGAAGACGAGGCTCCGACGTACCAGTCGGGTTTCCTGGCCATGCTGATCTGCATGGCTGTAGGTTTCGTCGCAGGCTGGTTGATCCGAGGTTATCTCATGTGGGCGAACAGGCGACGCGACAAGCTGATGACGGCGGAAGATGTGGCTGCCTTTGAAGCGGCGCAGCACGGCGTTATGGCGAACCTGACAGACATGACGGACAAGCAGATCCCGCAGTTCAGATACGTGTACTGACTGTCGCACCGCCTCGTCGGACACCAAAGTACAGTTTGGGAGCGGGCCGACTTCGCCATGTCTTGCGTTGTCAAATGAAGCACGCAACAATGGACAGACTTGACATATCAAGAAACTTGAATATGTAGCTCGAGCTTCGGCTGCCCTCGTCAAGTTTATCAATACAAGCCCTCGAAATGTGTGAGGCCAAGATTGTTGTTTGCTCAGTTTCCCGAGCCCCGCCGTTCGGATCGAAGCAGTTCCCCCACTTGTTTAGGGTGTGATCCAATGTGGCGCGTTGATTTTGGCGCAGGCGCGTTTGAGACGGGTCCCGGTACAAGGCTTTTCCTGATCTGTGCGAGGTCCACGATGTATCTCACCGCCTTGGCCCCTCGAAAAACGCGTTTGAGGCTATCAAAGGAGTCAGCAATCTAGGCTACCGTGGTTTTTATGTGTTTCCTTGTATTTTATATTCAATTGTACCTGACTTTCCGATGTCTCCTACAGATGCCGAAGATGCTTCACAGCGCACCTCATGCCCTAGATGGTCCGACCAGCAGGTGCTCTGCCTGCTCGAATTGTGCCATAAAGCCCGAATTGAGGGCAAATTCGCGGGTGTGAAACACAGCGCGAATCGGGCCGTTTTTCGAGAAATGCTTCCTACCTTCAGGGGACGCTTTCCTAACCGGACTTGGAAGGAAAAGAAGGTAGAGCAAAAGTATCGTGCTTTACGGGAATTTTGGCGAGTGTTTTCCGAGGCCGAAGCTCGACCTGGATCGCGATTTAATAGCGAAGCTCATGCGATAGAAATGAGCGCTGACACTGCTCATTGGCTTAAAACGAAATATCCGGTGCTTGGCAGGCAGATCACAACGAGGAAACTCTTGGTGGGCGGGCAGGTCACATACGATACCTGGAATGAGATTTTTCGCGGTCTTTCGGCAAGGGGCACGCTTTTGGAAGCTGATCAAAGCAAGTTCAAGGCTAAACCCCGTCGGCAGCCGCCCATTGCCGCCGGGACAAGCCATCCCATCCCATCCCATCCTACTCCGTCCACATCACTCTCTCACTGCCACATCACCAGAGACACAATGTCGTCGTCATCGCCCTTACCCGGCAACCCAGCACACCTGCTCCCCGCATCCTGGAAGACCCAAGTCACGAGTTGGCTGGCCGAAGACACCCCCTCATTCGACTACGCCGGCTTCGTCGTCGGCGACACGCCACGCACGGCCACACTCTGGGCCAAATCCGCCGGCACGGTCGCTGGCCGTCCGTTCTTCGACGAAGTCTTCGCCCAAACCGGCTGCACCGTCTCATGGGCCGTGGACGAAGGCAGCGCCGTCGACGGCACCGCGCACAAAGTGGCCTGCGCGACCGTGAGGGGCCCCGCGCGGGGCATCCTGCTCGGCGAGCGCGTCGCCCTCAACCTCCTCGCGAGGTGTTCGGGCATCGCGACACGGTCGGCCGAGCTGGTCCGGCTTGTGCGCCAAGCGGGCTGGGAGGGCATGTTGGCGGGCACGCGCAAGACGACGCCGGGGTTCCGGCTCGTGGAGAAGTATGCCATGTTGGTGGGGGGCGCTGATGCGCATCGCATGGATCTGAGCGCCATGGTGATGCTGAAGGATAATCATGTTTGGAGCAGGGGCTCGATACGGGATGCGGTGAGGGCGGCCAAGAGCGTCGCGGGCTTTGCGCTCAAGGTCGAGGTCGAGGTGCAGAGTGAGGAGGAGGCGGACGAGGCCATTGAGGCGGGCGCTGACGTGGTCATGTTGGATAATTTCACCGGCGACGCCACCAGGGTGGCCGCCGCGAGCTTGAAGAGTCGGTGGAAGGGCAAGAGGACCTTTTTAGTCGAGGTCTCGGGCGGCTTGAGGTCAGATAATGTCGCGCCGTATGTGTGCGCCGATGTGGACATTATTTCCACGAGCGCCATTCATCAGGGCGTGCCACATGTGGACTTCTCGCTCAAGATCGACCATTAGACGTGCATCGCGCAGCTCGGGAACTACTTGACGAGCATCATAAAGCCAAGAATAAAGTGACAGATATAGAAATATAATATATATGTATATATGCATACATATACCAACGTATCATAATTGTCGTCATCTGTTAGTCATCATATCGTCGTCGTCATCGTCGTCGTCGTCTGAAAACGAATTCAGCCGAGGTCATCAGCACCGGGCTATGGAACCGTAGCGTCTCCAATCTTGATGATCCTCTCCGAAAGAAAGTAAAAAGATTTCAAGAAGAATCCGCCCCCCCAAGTTCTGTCGCTCCAACGCCATCACTCTCACAGCCATCATCGTAAATATCGTATTCCATGTGCTATGCCCTCACTTCATCCCAATGTTCACTGGAGGATGTGCACGCCGGTTTCGGCGGCATCAACCGGTCGATCTAGCTCATGATTACGGCCGTTCGTTGTGCAACAAGCAGGTACGAGGATGCTGCTTTCGTTGCGGCGGGACGGCACGTCCAGAGCGGGGTTGGCATCAAAAAAGTCAACGGGACGGAGATGAATTTGATACATCTCCATGGGCCTGTCGGACGCAGCAGTCAGCGCAAATTGAGATCATGGCGTCCACAGCAAAGACAGGTGCAGGAAGGGGCAAGATGGAGGCAGAGACGACTAAAGGGCTGACTTACATCACGGGCCAGTCTTCGACGCGCGGGTTGTGGGTGAAGCCAAAGACGGGCCAGACGACGGGCGAGCTCTTTCGGCCGCTGTGACCGCTGCTGCCATTGAGTCCGTTATGCCCACCTTCAACGTGACGATAGTGCCCATTTTGACCATCATGATCACTATGACTATTGCAGCCGTTAGGACCACTTTTACCATGGTTACCATTGAGGCCGCCATGGCTGATGCTGCCGTTGTGGCCGCCGAGGCCGTCCCCTTTGCCCTCGTCGGTAAACCAATCTCCACGGCGAATCATGTCTCCGACACCACCGGCCTCGCAGCGGCTCTGGTTGGTGTATTCGCCGGCGACCCAGAACTCGCCATCTCGGTAGCCAGTGACCCATGCATCGTGTTGGGCGAATTTGGCGCGCTGGGTGTGAATGCTGTCGGGGTCCGCGAGTATCAGCTGCGTTGCCGGGGCCGTGAGCTTGTAGGCACGATTTTTGCCTGACACGGGGTTCTTCTTGCTTGGATTTTCGAGTTTGATGACGCGATTGAGGCGAGGTTCGGCGTCAACCGGAGTCGCCCGATGGACGATCTGGCGTCGAACCTCGTAGAAGTTGCCATGAGGGTTGATCTTGGGATCCATCTTGACGCCGTGGCTTTCCTCAACGACGACCTGAGTTTCACGGTACGAGTCGATGGCCGGGTCGATGCGAGCAGCAAAGATGTGCTGATGGTTTTGCGCCAGAATGCCGGGGGAGACCACGTTACCATACGGACTGGTCTTGCCAGGGTCAATGGCCACAACGCTGACCATGCCAGTGGCGCGGGTCTCGAGTGTGATGCCACCGGCGAGGTCCAGCTTGAAGGCGAAGACATACTCGTAATTGGCGAGGGTGCAGATGAACTGCACGACGAACTCGCGAGAGCGTGCCACCACAGCCTTGTTGGTCCGGAAGTTAGTGTGCTTCCAGAGAATGCCGTTGTCCTGCTCGTGCAGGCAGACGACAGCCTTGGTCAGCACAGGTGAGCCGTCAGGACCCGACAGCAAGGCGTCGACGTAATGGATGGCACCCAAACAGTCGCAGCCGAGGGCTAGGCTGTTTGCCTGGCGCCCAACGCCGCCATCGCCAAAGTCAAAGGCCTGCTTGCGGTGAAAAGGCGGCCGTGGGTCGGCGTAAGGCACCGTCAACTCGGAGAAGCTGAGACGGTAGAAGACAGGCCGATTCTGATAGCAGACGTCATGGAGAACGGCACCCTCGCGCGGAGTGAAACCCAGACGGAAGCGCCATCGCTGCCACTCGACAAGCCCGTCGGGTTGAATGGTGAAGGATGCGCCCTCGGGCTGTACGATGTTGAGAGGCTTCAAGTCGTCCCGCAGGGGAAGGTCCAACAGTTCGGGAACCCACTCAGCCGATGTAGCGTCTGAGAACAAAGGCCTGGGCTTGTCACCGCGGGAGGCAGGCTCCAAGCCATCCTCAGCTCCGCCAGTGGCCAAGCGATCGACGCGCACAATCTTCTTGGTGACCCAGTCCATGACGGGTATGATTGGAACGGGATGACCATAATGGTTTGTGTCGGGATGGTCCTTTCTGGCATCCCGGGCAAATACGAGGCCTTGCATGTATCTGGGGCCATCGTCGCAGTCGGATGGACCGTATGGCCAGGGATCTATGACAATTTCGAACCCCTCGGGCAGGGCAAACTCGGACATGGCCTCCTTGAAGAGGTCTGATGCCACACAGTGTTCCAGAAACAGGCCGAACTCATGTCTGCACGACGCCCCTCTGGTCAGAACAAGCTCGGAGGCCGGCACACGGGGACAACAACATGACTTACGGAGTGAAGAAGGGGAAGGAACAGGTCGAGGCGGTGTCACTGCTCACGACCCTACCGGCATCGAGGTCGACGATGGACCTCACCGCCTCATGTTTGTCTTGATTGATCAGGTCATGTTCGACGCGGGCCCGACGAGCGGGACGGGGCGTGTCTGGGGCGAGGGTGCCGGCATGCTCGGCCTCGAGAAAGGGTACCAAAGTGTCCTTGGCGGGTTCTTGCAAGCTGATCTGTCGAAAATATATCGATTGTGTGCTGTCGTACGACTCGACAAGCAGATGGCGTGCCCTGGTGAACTCTTGGGCTGTCAATGGGGCCAGCGGGTGAGGAGGAGGAGGGTCGGCGGGCATGACGAAAGAGGACGAGACCGATGGTGGCCGGAGAGAGGGAGGAGGTTCAGTTCCAAGATGGCCAGTACTCTGTTCGTATTCGCCGCCGCCAGAATTTTCGTCGGGCCATGGCCTGCATGGAGGTGGTTGCTTAAAGTCTTTAAGTAATTGGATGGGGATCGAATCGAACAGACCAGGGGCACGGAAGCTCGCGAAAGTCATGACCAGGTGGGGACGCCACCACTTCAATCAAGCAGGCCGAGCAAGTCACGAACGGAGCATTTTTCTTTTAGTTTACAGTAGTGTCGCCCTCCCGTCACGGCCGTATGATAAGAAGGCCGACTTCGACTTGGCTGCAGGTCGGAAAATCGTCTTTGCTTCCAACGTGCCTCGCATGCATCATGCATCATCATCATCGACGTATACTGACATTCTTGAAAACAACGTACATGGATCATGAGAAGAGATGACGTGCCATGGGGAAGAGACGGAAGAGAGGGAAGTAATACATATGTATCTCGTGGTGGGTGAATGCGAAGCCCAGGCCACTCAAGTCGTACCAAACGACTGGTCCGACAGCGGCAGCACCCCGCCTTAGCGTCGCGTTTTCTCCTTCTTCGACCCGCCCAAACGTTCGCGAGGCGGCCCAACTTGACACAGGTTTGACAGGTCCCTGGCCTCCGTCGGCCGGCAACTCGCATGCAGTGTTTCATTCGACGCAGTGCATCTCCCGGTGGGGCCAATGCCCGAACTAGCAGCACCTTCGCGAACATCGTTACGGTACCTCCAGGGCCCTCCATCATGCTCTGCTTCCCGCCCAAAGAGGCACTGGACCAGCCTCAATCGTCCGAGACAGTCGTGACGGCAATGGCTTGGCCTACGCCAATGCCGGTGATGATTCGAGCCGCTATCAACGACGCTCCGAAGTTTGGAGCGGCCGACGAGACAATAGTGCCAAGAAGACTGAGGAGCCCGCCGGTTAGGATTTCATCGTCGAACATGATCCGAAAGATGTCAGTCTTCTTGTCGAAGATTGGCCGGGGCTTATAAATGCCGTCATCTAATGCAAAGCTCAGGTATCTGACGAGTAGTTCATCTAGTCAAGGCTCTTTCCGGCCAAGTCATTTCATTTCCCAGCGTGCGCCGTCCATCGACCAGCAGCGATAACCTGCCGATCTTCGATTTGGCCTTCAGGGTAGTAGTGATCAAGACCCTGGGCGGTACGTCCCGCGCGCTCCGATCAGTGTGGAAGCGTAGTGTTGGGTCGCTTTAGGCAAACCTCAGCCCTGAAAGGGGAGCAAAGCCCACATTCCTAGTTGCCGTAGCCTTTGCCGTCCACTCTGGGTACGCTGCGAGTGTGACCCGCTCTTCTGTGGCATGGCTTTCCAACGGGGCCGAGGCTTTTTGCAAGTGCTACCAACATATTCTTCCTTGTCGCAGCCATTGATGAAAGCGACATTTTCTTGCATAACACCGCCTCCGAGTTCCGTCGATACATGAGCTAATAGAAAATTGAGGGGTGAAGTATTTTATGCCACAATTATCTCCATTTTTGGCTTGTTACATGAAGTGCTCACTATGGAATAATGCTGAACTAGTTGAGAAATAGTAGTATCTTGAGAGCTCACGGAAACTTAGATCATGGGAAGAATTACTGCTTGATGAATAGGAATTTGTAATATCATTATTTAAAATACTCCCATACAGGCTTGTCAGGGCGAAGAATTGTCACTTTGTACTGAAGTTTTACGACATGCGACAAATGTACCACGCCCGTTAGCTTACATGAGCGGGAGAGATATATCGGACATCAAATGCAGTACTTTATGGGATGGCATAATCAAATCCAAGTTTACTGATAGGAACGTAGATCATAACCTCGTAGGAAGATGCTAGACCGTTGCGGCGCTTGGAAGACCACAGTAGACCTGTCTGCACAGCCTGAGGGATCGCCGGCTCACCACGATAAGCAAGCCCGGGGTCCTGCCAATGGCAATCACTCTGTAATGAAATGCTTTGTGTCGGACATGATAATCCCGCAGCCGCCATGTTTCACACATAGCATTGTACTCAGAGGCGGTGGTCCACCATGACTGCATATACGAGGATTCTGCCAATGAGCGTGAGGTATCACAATGTGACGGTCCGTGAAGATATGCTAGGCGAGTTTTCAGAGAACAAGAATCGCGTGCTTGGTATAACGAAACGTTTTGCCTTATGAATCACCCCAGGCCGCCTCATTATCAAGGCGAAGCCTAATGAACTGGAGATCCGCCAAAAATGTCGTCTTTAGGCAGCGGAAATACCGGTCCCCTCACTTGAGATTAGCTGCCGATTGATAGAGTCCGTCAGGTCTCAATGGTTGTATCACATCCGCGTATTCTGTGACACGCGTGATGTAAGCAGCTGCGTACAGCATCAATATTCCAACCAACAAGCTCTTTGCCATGCACATGCAGACATTATTGAACGCCTCCCGTATCAATCAGACCAATTAATGAGTTCTGGTTCCCGCCTGTGTAATCATATCACCAATGAGATTTCTCTTACACGTTTCACGCGGGACGTAAATTGTCCCCGCGCATGATAGTGGCTGTCCTCGCTTTCCCGCCTTTTGTCTTAACGAGCAGATTACTGAGAGTGCTGGATCGGAAAGTAGAAGCAGACTGGCCTTCGGCCCTTTCATGCTGCCAGATAGAGATCAAATAAGAGGAGTTGCCTTCTCGCCTCTCTACATTGCAAGATCTCTTCCCATTATCTTTGTTCCTCTCGAGATTGACGAATATTTCTGAAGCTCTAAGCCCGTTGTAGTTTTGCTTAGATCTTCACAATCGGATTCAATATGTCAAACGACGCCAAGACCACCAAGAATTCCACCGCCGATGCGATGGCGGAATACCATCGGCAACAGGCCACTGCTATTAGTAATGAGCCCATTAGGGAGGGTCCCAACAAGAAATTTGGATCTTGGGAGTCAAACAAGTGCTTCCCCTCTGCAAGACAATCTTTCATTCAATATACCTCGGTCTAACAATCAGTTGATGTAGGGGGCGAAAGGAATGGTATCGACACGAGTACCAGGCCCAGGCCCGGGATGAACGAGCCAAAGCACACACCGATGAGAAGAACAAGTGGTATCAGGTGCGAGACTCTTGAAGAGATCTTTTCCCTGAGCTCTTGTTGTTTTACATGGCAACGTTTATCCTTCGGGATGAAGTTGAATCGTTTGGCTTATCTATCTCTCGTTCAACGCATGGGTACTCAGGGTGAAAGTAAATTGTCAACGATTGTGATGGAGCAGTATGATAACGCGAAGTCTTTGTTGATATGCGTATGCGCATGCTTTCCAACGGGGCCGCATGCTTTCGTTAAATACAATATGATTGCTCTTTCTTCCTGATTCGGTGCAAGCTGTGCATGCTGTCATCAAGGACACATTTAATGCGTCAAGGCAATAAGTTGATTGCACAATCTAGCAAACAACTTGGGAACGCGGATCTGTGATGAGGATTTTGTAGACAAGTAATTATGATGCGACGCCGGCGACCAGCAGTGAGAATGCTCCAGCAACCAAGAACTGCGCATAAATCTCCATCCGCAGAACTCCATACTAGCTTTAAAAAGAATGTGTTTGCGAAGACGATGAAGTTTCACGGGACAAGTTGCACAACTTGATCACATCTCACGTTATGCGTAGTAATGAGTGATTGTGCGTTCATGGCGTATGTATCATGTTATAAGGTAAGTATTGGAAACACCAAGTCGCCGCAGCCCACATGCAGCCTAGGCTTTTGTCCCACCTGTGGGAATTTTGAAGAATACAGCCTTGCCATCAAGTCCATGGCCAGCGGGCCTGTCCACACGGAAATACCCTTTCCTTTCCAGTTGAATGAAAGACCCCTCCGTAAGATTCACTACGTTGGTATCTATCAGCGCATCCACCGATTTTGATGTGACAGGATTGAGGAAATCCTCCAGTCTATCTGTCTTCTCGAGAGAGTTTTTCGTGAGGAGGTATTCGAATTCCCAAAGTTCCGCGCTGACGAGGTTTTCTGCAGCCGCTAGCCAGTGAATTTTCTTGTCTGACTTTCCAGCATCTCCGCCAAGATGGAGTTCAAATTGAACTTCCTGAACAACTCCAGCGTCGGATTTGCCAACGTGTCGCACAAACGCGTTTCCCCAGCTCATCAGAGTGATCTCCTCATCTTCTTCCAGAGAAGCTGCATCTTCCTGTTCAAGATAGATCTCCCGGGCAAAGGTGACTGACTTGGTTCCCATTGCCGGATTCTTGGGGTGTTTGGGACGGTCTTCTTGCCAAGGAGCATCCGCGCACCCGACAATAGTAGCGCGCACTATATCATGCAACGCGATAGCGGTATGTCTTGGCGCATCAGGATCAATGATTTTCTTGTTCGTTGCCCAAAGGGTGGTCCAGTCCATGGAAACAACATTGCGGCTCGGCCCTTGCTTCAGCATGAATTCCCGAAGTGCAACCACAGTCAACCCGCGACGAAGAATGCCCCTAATCGTCGGCATTCGCGGATCATCCCAGCCACTGACCCTGCCAGTCTCGACGACTTTCGAAAGCTTCCTCTTAGACAGGAATGTTCGAATAAAGTTGATTCTGGCGAAATCCCAGAGATGGACACGACGCATGTCGAGCGCCTCGAGGAACCAGTGATATTGATCATTACGATCCGAGTATTCAGTTGTCCTCAGTGCGTGAGTCACTCCTTCAAGAGAGTCAACCAGAGGACATGCAAAGTCATAGGTGGGATATATGTGCCAAGCCCAGCCTGTTCGGTGGTGTGGCTGTGGGTTCTCGTCAGTTTCCCAGCGAGGAAAACGGTAAATGATGGGGTCTCGTAAAGATCCATTACTACTATCGTAGGTGATTCGTGCGCGAATACAATGCTGCTGGCCAAGAGCTGTTCCTGCTCGCATCTCCTCGAAAATTGCGAGGCTTTCACTGGGGTCTCGATCTCGACATTTACTAGCCAAGCGATGGCGTCGATCGACTTTTTGTACTTCGGGGTCTGTGTCTTCAGCATATGCGTTTCCATCCAGAATGAGCTTCTGGCATAACTTATAAAGCTGCTCAAAGTAGTCGCTTGTGTATGTGATCCTTTGCGGCGTTATTCCAAGAACACGGAGGTCATGGATAATAGATTCTTCAAACTCCTGTCTCTCCTTTTTGGGATTTGTATCATCAAATCGCAGGATAAGAGATCCTGAGAAGGCATCGTGGGCAAAGTAATCGTTCAAGAACGCAGCCTTGGCATGGCCGATGTGTAGGTAACCACTATAAACGATTAATGAGATAAGTTGAGTCTTGAAGTTTCATAAATGAGTCATGTGCATACGAAGGCTCCGGCGGAAATCGGGTGACAACTCCGTTTTCAGTATCTTGCAGCTTGATGCTGTAGCGTCCCCCAGCTTCGCTCGCAGCTGCGTTTGTAGACTTCAATTCGTCTTGTCTGGCTTTGACTTTTTTTTGAATATTGGTGCAGGAATTTTCAAGATGTTTGTACCATCGTGTGATATTTGGGAACAGCGATTTGCGAATGGGACCAAGTGCGACTTTGTTCGTCCAGAGAATTGTCCAGAGTGTTTCATCCGCCTGACTCAGCTCATAACCACCGACGAAAGTTCGCAGCGTCATGAACTGGTCAAAGTCGCGAAGAAATGGCTCAAGAGCTTTGAAGCTGAGGACTTGGAGGCCCGCCTGGAGTTCGACTAGATGTTGATGGTCCATTTCGAAGTCCTGTGCTCGGAAAGCTTGCCGAATTGTGGAAAATGGAAAAGCATGGCAATGTAACGGGCGCAAGCGGGGATAGCCAAGTTAGAGTGTCCACTTTTAACCGTCAGAAGGCAGTTCTTCGCTAAATGACGTTGACATGGTAGAAACTGAATCCCCCCCAGCTACTGTAGCTCTGACCATGAAAGGTACAGTGCTTCAGATAGCCCTACATTCAAGCAAGGGCGCAACCCGGTCTTCACGACGATAACACAGGAAGCCAAATATCACTGCAAAAGGCAACCGGTCAATATCACACGCATCCTGACGACGCACAACTTCTTTACCACCATCAAGATCCAGAGCTTCGCACCATCGAGTTGCCCGTCCCGACTGAACGAGGTCATGCGTCCCTTGACAGGCTGCGGGACGGAATTGCCGAGATTCTCTAGTCGCTCGCCACAAGCAAGAAACCGGTTTTCTGGCAATATCACTTGCTCTTCGTCAGACACACTCTCCGGGATGTGTGCCTCGGTGCCGACATGAAAAGGTGTACCATGTGTCCGTCTCGGCGATTCGCCAGTATCTTGTGCTCGGGATGGCGAACTGGGCCAAGGAGCCATACAGTCAGTCATCTGATGGTGCTATCGGATCGCCACAAGAATGCTCAAAGCAAGTGGAGTAAACTCCAGTTCAGCAGGCAGTCACCCATTCAGACGCATCTGAAGCGGCGGATTTCTATGTTTGACCACCTGCAGGAGTCACCACCCCCTCGCTATTGTCTGTCGTGTCTGACGAATCTTTCACGCGAACCACAGCCAGTATCAGACCTGCAACCCCCATCAACGTGCCGCCAATCATGAAGGGGAGGCCTTGCCAGTCCTCGCCCCATCGTAGGCCAACGCGATATGCGTAAGCCATGCCCGGCCCAGACATCATGACACCTAAAATCTCCAGCAGACTGAGAATCGAGAAAACGATGGCGACCTGACCCTTCTCGGCAAGCTCTGCCATCAGGCTCTTGACACTTGCGCCAAAGCCTTCAGCCACGGCGAAGGGCACGAGGCAGGCCATAAGTGAAGTTGCACTGGGGGCAATGGCGATGCCGAAAGCACCCAGTACGGCAAACACGAGACTACATCGCGCGAGCAGCAAGTCCTTTCGCATCGGCGGAACCCTGGCACGTATGAGGGCCCGGCTGACGAAGGGCAGCACGACCACAGCAAAAGTCAATTTGCTCAGAGCCTTGACTGACATTGCAAGGCTGGCCTGCATCAAGGATCATGCCCATTAGCACGACAAGGACTTGACGGCATTCAAAGGAGAAGCCAAGAAACTGGAGTCGCTGCAACTGTACCTCAGCCCAAGAGAGCGAGTAACGCCTCGAAATGTACTGCATGAGCAAGGCAGCTGCCCCATAACCACTCTTGGCAACCAAGCACGATAGCAGTAGGAGAGAGAGCGTCTTGTGGGTTTGCAAGACCATCCGGCATTTGTGCCCGGTTTCTCTCATCGATGAGAGCATTCGGGCTGACCAAAACAGGGAGCGATCGGTAACGACGGCTGGGACGATCGAAACCTCTCCCGCCGCGACATCATTGTTGAGTTGTTGCTCTCTGAGGGGATTTGTCCATTGGATCGTTTCTGGGACAGCAGACGCGAGTCCGAACTGGGCAACGCAGCAGAGACATCCGATACAGCCTGTCAGCCACGGCCCCTTCTTCATCGCAAGGTATGCTAGCGGATTGACGACCAGTGGAATACCGTTGATGGCCCCCGAGATGTAGAGAAACACGGTTGATCTGATTCAGGACGTCAGCATAATGTTCATCGCTGAGTAGCAAGAAGCTGAGTGAGCCTGGACAGTGCGGACCGCTGTTCTGGAGCTATCATATCGCTTGCTATCGTGTACGTGACCGCCAGCATGACGTGCAGACCTCCCCCCACGACCGTCACAAGGGCAACTAGCCAGATGAAGCGCACTGGGAAGAATCGCACTGACGGGGTAGCCGACAGATACCTGTTAGCGTCACAACGACACTGGTCCAGATCATTGCAACGTCTGGGGTTTGGAAGATGGCGGGGAAGGGAGCCGTACAGACAAGAAAGTCTAGGGGAAATTGAAGCATCATGCCAAACGCGTTGAGCAGGAGCACCGGCTTCCGTCCATATCTCTCTGCAGCCAGACCGTACATAACCGAGGTGAGCAATGGCCCTGTCAGCAACAGAGTCTGCTCGATCGCCTGGAGCATGGACAGCTCAGCCTGCACAGCTTCGATCTTGCACCGCGCATCGCTCGCCGGATCCTCTATGACGATGGCTCGATAGAAAGCTTTGCAGATAATACCCTCTTCTATCTCCGACATGGCTGGGTCCACGAAGGAAGCGCTGGCTTGCGCAATGGTGACCATGGCAAGCAAGAGCGGGATAGCCCTGGAGAGACGAGTCGTCGTCTTCTGATCGGTGGGACTTGCTTCGTCATAATCGGGGCTGAGGAGAGGCCTTCGCTGCTCCTCACGATTCGACATATCGGCTCTTCCGCGCCAGGTACCGTATCAACTGATATGTTCTTCCTCAAGAAGCTATCAAAGATGTCGCAGAGGTGAAGCAATCGATGTCAATGACAGACAGCCTGAATGGTTCGCAGCAAGTCGCAATGACCGATGTACGGATCCCATCATGAAAGAGGAAGTGGGCAGCGCCGAAGACGGCCTCGGAGCCAGGGCCTTGTTATCAATCATCCAGTTGGATCCATTGCGGACCACCAGCACAGAAATTTGCCTCGCCATACTCGGCTCTTGCCGAGAGAACATCGTGGGTCGCGCACGTCTCCTCCGCTCTTTCGTAACTACGAGACGCAATGCCAGGCCCAACTTGTGACAGCACTCTTAATAGCAAGCGGAGACACTGACTCGGGGGGCGAGGGGGCATGGCTCCATCATTGCGTACACCACAGGTGCTTGCATGAATTCGCAGAGGATCACCCTTGAAATGAAGAAACGAAACCCGAAGCATTCTGCGCGCGTGGCGTCACTCGACCGTGTTCGCGATGCGTGACGCTGCCTCCGCATGTCAACACGGTCATGTTCCAGCAGAAGAGAGAGTATCTCTTCAGCGACAGTGGAGGCGTGCTCGTCTTGACGACAAGCAGGGGGCAGCCCGCCCTCTCTTACCGACAAAGAGTCATGGATCAAGGTCGTACGCAGCCTCGCCCTCCTCGTTCAGCCCTGGGCGCTGGATTTATGCACTGCAACGTCAGATATGTTACCCGTTCGCGCCACCTCATTCCGCGCCTATAATTTGGACGTGCATGAACTCGGGGGCATATCGCGACTGAATACCAGAAAGAAACCCAATTAATAGAGACTTGTTTTTGCTCCAAAACATTCATTGTTTCTCTAAACTAGGAACTAAATCACAACTCTCCACAAGCAGAACAAAAGCCCTTCCCATCAGTGACAGATGTCGAGCAGGTGACGGCGGCTTCGCTAGACACAGTGATCGGTATCTTATTCCACGTCAGTTTTCTGGGATCGCTCCTTAGACAGCAGTCTTGTGGCCCTCACCGGTGCTGACCACCTTGCGAGGTTCATCATTAGCTACCTCAGCCGGCGGCGGCGCTTCGGCGAGCGGTGCAAATGCGACTTGTCCATCATCCACCCCGTTGCTTTGTGGTGGCTGGATATTGCTTCTTTCTTGGGCGTGATGTTCTCGATCGGGTGATTGAACATCATGGTCGACGCCAGTCTGGCTTGGTGGCTGCGGGTCGCTTCTTCCCTGAGACCGGAAATTTTGGTCAAGTGGCCGAGTGTCTTCAATTGGAACCTTGACCTGAGTGTCGCTTGGAGGTCGAATGTCGTTTGTTCCCCGAGCGCCAGCCTCTCCGCCAAGTGGCTTCAGATCCACGTTACCTCCGACCTGACTGGGCGGTTGAAATCCATTGGTCTCCTCAATATGGTGGTCCCCATCAAGTGGGTGAATGTCTTTTTCACCTTCACGAACTCCAGTCTCATTTGGCGATTGAGAGTCTTTCCTTTCATTCGCATCCCGAGGTGGGAATGGCGGAATGAATTTGCCATCGTCGCCCGTGTCCCATGGATGATCGTGAGCTGCATGGGCTGAGCCGTCGCCCCCAATCTCGCGCGGGTCGTAAGCATGGCTGCCCTGACCGGTGACGCGAGTTTCAACTTTAACAGTGACGACAGCTCCGGGGGTGTTATCCAGTACGATGTGTCGGGTCTGGCTGTCATTGATCATCGGACCACCACGGCCAACGGCTGGAGTGGCGCGAACGCCATCCGCGGGTTTGCGAGCGATCCGAGTCTCAACATGAGGAGTCTGGCTGTCTTTGCCTTCATTTATGCGCACGGTGTCCTCCGCAATTTTTGAGTCAGATCCAGATTGGACCGTGTCAGTCTGAGGCTTGGCTTTGACAACATTGGGGTCGTCATTCTTGACGACTTGGGGGACTTCGCCGATCTTGGTGTTGGGAATAGACGGCTCGTCTACAGTCTCAGGAGCCTCATGGGTACTGGCCACCTGAACTGTTTCGTCTGTTGCACTTTTCAGGGCTGGCGTCTCGTCAAGTGCCCGGGCATACACCTCACTTGCAGACTTTTCCGACACCCGCTCCTCAGGACACCAGATTCCATGGTATTTGACGCTCTTGGAATACTTGCCTCGGCTCTCAGCAGGCCACTCGCCTTTGCCTTCGCTTCCACGACCCTTACATACCACGACTGATGGGTGAGGGCTAGATGTATGAATTTCGTTTATAGTTTTCAATTCCTCCGTTGGAGGCCGAAGGTGGTGAATTTGGCCTAGGCCAACATCCCGACTGGCAATCGATGCACCAATTTCTCTCCTTTGCTTTGAACTCCTCGTCTGTAAGGCAGGTGGTCGAGGCGCCGTACGATTGGCGCTTGGGGACCTGAAATCTGGCCTGGAATTTTCACGGCGTTCCAAACCATACCTATCCTGTAGCCCCTCTGGAGAGCTGGGATACGGTGGATGATCCTGTGGTTCACGGGGAGCCAATGTCCGGCCGCTACCCGGCCGATTCGTCGAACCTCTGAGGATAACAGGAGCGCTGGCCACGAAGCCATCCTGCTTGGCTGAGCTATCTGGCTTCTGCTTTTCCTCATCCCGCAAGTTCGCTTCTACATCTCTTGGAACAACGAGAGCCTGGACTCCGAGCTGGGCGCCACACAGAGCCCAGACCGCAAGGACGAGATGCATATTTCCGTATTTACTACTATGCTCTTTAGAAAATCCGAGTTTTTCGACATTTTATGGACGGCTCGCGAGAGACGACGCCACGTACCTTGACAGCTATGGTAGGTGCGAAAGAGGCGACTATTCCACTGAGTTGAATCGAAGTTGAACGTAGTTGATTTCGAACGTAATTGACTTTGAACGTAATTGGCCCTCACAAACTAGTACGTAGCACATTGGAATATTTGTTCTGGTCGCGATCGTGAGGTCTTATATACCTGTCGAGGGACGGTGACCTTGTTATTCGGAACGGTCAAGATATCTCGAGTCAGACGTCTCGTTCTTTAGCCCAAGGTCCATAATATCAATAGACGGTGGCATGATTGAAAGTGAGGCTGGAGAAAGCCTCGATGACAGCTTTCCGCCCTTATCACGGGGCATCTGAAGTTTGGCTGCCACCAGAGAGGGGCCTTGGAGGTAAAGTCGTCTCAAGTTGCCTTCAGTCGACGGCCCAAGACCTGAAATTGGCTCGGTACAGACTTGCATGCAGATGCAGAAGTTGGTGCTTCTCCGGCAGAAAGATATGCTGCACAACTGCCCATCATTTGTTCAGTCTCGAAGTCGTCCTGCAGGTCGCTCTACAGAAACCTACAGCCTGATTGATACCCGCTCTAAGAAGACTGCATTCGGTAGGCCTGCAGGCGCATACGCCCGGTCCGCCTCTTCTGCCAAAGTCAGCTCACTTCTGTCCGTGTCGTCGGTCACGACCCGTTTTGCCAAGCTCGCCTGGCGGGTAGCCCCGACTGAACTACCGCTTGCCGGGCTCAAGGAAAGGGGTCGTTTTAATGATTTGAAACATCGTAAAGAAATCCGGATCTTATCTGCTCATCTACATCCGAAAGAAGATGCGGAGAAGACGGCTCATGGAGAGAAGTCCGGTGGAATTTCTCCACACCTTTTACCGAGACTGTGACCGCCACATTCCACGAGTCTCATAACCAGGTCCCAGCAAGCAGCACAGAGATGTTCGAAACTTCTGGACAATGCCGTGGATCATCCTGTTCGCCGCCGGTGAGCATCGCAGACAAGAGAGTCATGGCCGTCATTGCGCAAAGGCCGAGTCAGTCGATCTATATTTAGCGAAGGTATGATATCGCTGACCTCTCAGTGACCAGTAGAAATTGCACATGCATGCAGAAGTAATAATCTGATCCGACGGGTCGGTTAGGACGGCGTTCACTACGTTGGGTTCCCATCCAGGGAACGAACGGGCAAAACTTCTGCCTCCTCGAGCCTCGTACTGACTCTCGCGAGTTCGGAACCGCTACAATTGATCATTTCCGTACTGGCGGAGGGGCGATGGTGGCAGGTTGCGGTAGGACCATCACATCATTGACCGACTCTCTGAAGGGCTTGTCAGTTCGAAGCCGGGCAGCCCATTCGACCCCGTGCTCGAGGGCTAGCAAGAGGTATCCTCTCGTCACTCCTTTTCTCACGCGGGCGTCCTTTCCTTGGTAGATCCAAATCCGGAAAAGATCTTGATTTTGTCATAGAGAGCACTTATCAGATCGCGCGATGCGACGCGAGCGGAGACATCCTGCGACCGTCGTAAGATCGTGGAGAAGTGAAAGGCTCCAGAGAACATTTCGTTCTATTGCCGGCGTAACGGCACAAATTGCCAAATGAACCGGAAAAAAGAAAACAGCATCCTGCTCCATGCCACTCAGGTCTAACGTCGGCCGTTGATGACATAAGAATAGTGGTATTCGTCTTCCTCCACTACGACAGGCCGCAATTTCTCAGCCTGGATGGCGTTGACGACACCAGCAACCTGTTCTTCGATCGCTGAAGGCTGCAGCTTATCGGGGGCTTGTATCCTCCCAGCTCTCATCTCGGCGTCCAACATGTCAAGCAGTGTCTTGTCGCGAACTCTTCCGCCTGCCAGAACCTCGTCAAACGCCTCCAGAGCCGCATCAACGATCCCATTCCGATGCTCCAGATTCACTTCGCCCTTTGCCGCATGTAACATCTGTTCGACTCGTCTCAGCGTGTGTTTTGTGCTGTTCACTCCGATTTTCTCAGTGTCATAGGCTTGGTGAGGGCCACGACTGCTCCCGACTTGTAGTCCGCTTGTGACTTCCAGCTCGAACCTCCAATTCGAGCCAGCTCGCTGTGAGGACAGGCTGCGAAACACACCAAAAAAAGTTGTCGTAGAGTTCTCCTTCATGCTTGCCCGGAGCGCTGCTGTTCTTGGCGGCGGCCGATCTATTCTCTTCAGCATGTCTGCGGCTGTGACCTTGAGTTGGGCCACTTGTGACGAGAGACGGACCAAGTCATCTCCTACACCACCCACTTTTATGGCCATGGCTAGCATGCTCGTTACATGGTAAAACCTGTATCCTCTTCTGGCCCATATAAGGATCTGCCAAGGGGCAGCCAAGGGGCCAGGTGCAGATGCCAAGAGCTCGAGACCAAAGTCAACGACGAGAGTCATCAGCTCGCACAAGACTTTCGGCTCAGCTAGGCTCAGGAATTGCACCTTTTTGACTGATACGATTGTCTTGTGTATTTCGTTTAGCACGGGCGTGACGGACTCGACCGCCATGTATTTCGTAACCCTCGCGCTGAGGCCTCGCTCAACGTCAGCGGTTTTTTCATGACCCTTAACTTCGCCATCGTTGAGATTCAACAAGGCGATGCGCATTACCTCTTCCGCCCTCTGCTTGATACGAGCAGCTGCTTGACTCAGAATGTGAACGGTCTCCTCCATGTAGCCCATATCGCGAGCAATTGCGTCCAGCTCTCGCTGTTTCGCCAGACTGCAATCCTGCAGGGTACGTACGCACACTATTTTGTCGACATCTACAAGCGTGAGAGGATCGGCCGCCTGGTTATCCGCCTGCTTCTGCTGAATAAGCCCGAGCTCGTCCAGAGCTCTTCTTGACTGGTCTACAATCAAGTCGGCCACCGCATCCGCCTCATGAGCTACTGCGATTGCACCCGCGTCTCCCTCCAGAGCGAGGGCTTTGGCTCTTTGAGTCAGTCCGTCGTATTCCCAGAAGAATTGCATTTCAGATTGCTGCATGGCCTTCATGGATGAACGTCTGGCCCCCAATGCCAATTTGTATGACGTCGTCACTGGCTTCAACTCGCGACACTTCATGTCTTCGAGGTATTTAGCAAGCTTGATCGTCAAGGCCATTGCCAAGTCGGCCCCTGCTCTTGACACTCGCGCTGCAGAGCCACTAGACGCAGCGTTGAACATCTTGACATCTTCGAGAGCGCTCGCAGCTATTTCAGCCGCCCGGCTCACTTGATCCAAGAGCACGCTAATGGAAGGTCCAAAGAGCGACCGCCAGCCCAGCGCTGAAGTGCATTCAAGCATGAAGTTCGTGACAGCTTTTTCTGAGGAATCTGAAGCGCTGGGAGTTACAGATATGAAGAGCTGAGTTTGATACAGAGACGCCGAGTAGGATCCTAACGCTTGGTCGAAGTCTGGATTGACAGTCCAGTTTCTGTCACTGACATCGGTGCTGACACCTTGTGGCATGGTGAGCCAGCTCCTGACCTGAGTCCACAAGATATCTCCAAGCACGACAGTTTCGTCCATTAGCTCTCGCTCCGGGCTTTGTGCCAGTGAAGTTGCCAGATCAATGAAGTTCGGCGTGGCCTGAATGTCATACACATAGCCCGATGCATTACCGAGGCGCTGCTGCTCTGTCGCGAGATTCTGTGAAGTGCGTAGAAGGAATGATTGGCGAGAACATGTGTCGTTGAGTCGCACGCACTCGGTCTCGAGGACGTACTGGGACAAGCTCGCCTCGCTGAGATTCTTTGCTGTTGACAAGAATCCACCTTGTGCTTGCAGTATCGTTGGATCTCTGGTGTCGCTGCGAAAGACCTGATAGACGGATGCTTTGCTGTGTCCTTCAACAGCGTGCCAAAGGCAAAGGACTTGAGCGGACAAGCCGAACAAGACGGACGTCAACATGGCAAGTCTTTGTGGCCGCCAAAGTCGCCTGCCTAGAGTTGTTGGCTTGATGTTCCAAGAACTGAACGATCATGAGTTTTCGTGAGACAAGGTGGGATCATCTGCTTTCGGCAGCTGAACGTGAGCTCGACTGGATGACGCTGTCAGGGAATTGCTCTTCAGAGAAGATCGAGGGTCGAGAATGACTTTTCATGCTCGATCCCTTGGCGCGTTGCACATCACTCTCATGTGTCTCAAGCGACGACTGCAAGCCACGAGTCATGACATCGTGAGAAGAATTTTAGCAGGGTCAAGAGTGGACAATTCCAAAAGACCTTCGGTTTGCATCGGCTGCTATACGTGACTCCATCATCTCATTAACAAAGAGTAAAAGCTCCACCGTCGATCTTGATTGCAGAGGCGTCAGAACGACAAGATATTGCTCTTTCATCAAGACCTGAGAAAAAAACACTTCCGTGTGCTGTTGGTCAGGAAGTTTGCTGCGGAGGACCATCTCGAGAATGTTGACCAGGCCCAAGCACAAATCGAGTCGCAGCGTACAATAAGCTTCTATCGGCGGCAAGGCAAAACGCGACCCTCGAGGTGAAGCGCGGATAGGCGTGCTCGTCCCGTCCTCGGCTCAAATTTGGTAGCTGGTTACGACCGCGGCGAGTTCCTACCGAATGTTTGGCATTCAACGAGGTTTTTGGTAATTCCTGCTGAGCTGCGACAAGCTGCTCAACACATCACCTTAACTTAACAACAACGTCCAGTCTGCGATCATCGGCAGGACGTTGCTGTCGACAATATGTCACTTAATTACCAGAAGGCAAAGATATGATGACTGTACGGCTCCATAAAGTGGTCGCGGCCAACGAATCGTGCCACTTTCCTCCTCAAAGTCCTCAGTAGGATTCATCGCTTCGTCATTCCATGAACGCTCGCCTGCTTTTTACCTCCACGTTGGCTTGCGAAGCTCGCAGAAACACCCTATTGCTCATGTCCCTGGTCACACAGGTTGTAGTGTGTAGGTTACTCTGGAAATACGGCGCAGAAGGTTTTTCGTCGATCGGGGATCGCCTTCCCGTCGCGGCAGATTGATAGCAGGCGGGGGAGTATTAGACTCATGACTCGCAGCGCGATACTCTGCAAACAAAAGCGTTTAATGATGTCAGATGACGCGTGTCGTACTGGAAAATGGCGTCGTCATTAGAAAAGTCGACGAAACCTGAACACGGCAAAACATGTCAAAGTTTGCTTGGGACTGCCGAAGCACCCATGAGTACGATGGGATTTCAGGCGGCCCTGTTTGCCCTGATCAGCTTCGAAAACGACATGAAATGAAGGTCATGGCATGCGCTACGCAGGGTGGTCTCTGGCCAAGCTGGCACGACGACAATCTACGGACGCAGTGTCAAGTGCTAGGACGAATCAGATTCTCCCTACGAAGTGTTGACCCAATCTGCTGAGGAAAGTTGAATTCAATTTGACGGAAGGTCGTCTGTCTCGGGAGCCAAAATGAAGCTTCTTCGGCCCAGCAGCCAGCAGTCTCCGCACGAAGGAGATGGGAAATGATAGGATGCCAGCAAATCTCGATAGATTTAGAGTGACGGAATGCTCGGGCCCGATCAATGTCGCAGATGGTTGAGATTTGAACGGCGTCTTCAGCGAAATGTAGGCAAATGTCTCACCACGAGAAAAATCGGGTGAGCCTGCCTCGTCGTTCGAGGCAGGTGCAGTGGAGAAACTCGGTACGAGGCGGGGTAGGGACAGGCTTGTTGGGCCAAGGCACGCAAAGGGAGGCGACCAAGCCAGGAGCACAGCAAACAGCCGCACATGTCCGCGGGGCAAGGGAAGCTGCCAACACAAGGCCATGATTAGTGCACAGTCCGGGCAGATTGAATTCCGGCCGTGGGCCGTGCCAGAGGCACAGAGATGAGAGCACAATAGACTCACGATGCAACTGCTAGCGTAGCGCATTTATTAGCATCAAAGCTGCCAGGCATACCCATGCGAAACGAGAGCCCTGAGAGCATCCGCTGGGGCAGTGCATTACCGCACCCACAGAAACCCCGCCCATCCGCCCGCACTGCCGCTCTTTCCGTGTGGGCGCCGGACGAACCCTTTGGCCGCGTCATCAAATCCTGACCCACAGCCACTCGGTACGCTGGAGTACGGAGTACAATACTTCATCTACCGAGCGACTCTGCGTGCTCCGTAGAGTTCTCAAGTACCTGACTTGACTTTATAAATAATGTGTAACTGTCCCAACCCAGGCCCCTGCCCACCTGTGAACAAGTGCCTCATTGGGGAGATGACGTGCTTTTCCCAGGACGCGAGGCGCCGCCCTGTAGGTCAAGGCGGCATCATTTGGTGGTTATACTCTCAGAATGCCATTACACAGCGCCCGCGCATGTTTCGCTTGTCGTCGACAGGAACGACAGACCATCTTTGTTCGAAAGACTTTCGATGTTCCGTTGGGCGTGTTCGGGCCCGAGGCTGGGAAGTATCGGCGACCAATGAGCATCAACAATCGCCCTGCTCTTTCCGGATGGTGCCGTTTCAAACCACTAATGATCGCCTACCATACTTTTATACAGTGCTCCACCGTGCGCTAGCAAGGGCACGAGAAGGTCAGGCCGATCTTCACGGAATGCCCGCCAATTCGGCAATACGCACCTGCTCGGGCCCCCCCTAAAGTTCGAACTCAGTGCCTCATTCTTTCTGCTCAGACCTGTATACTCGCGGCCCTGGACTTCTATTTCGGGGCCCACATTCTCGTGCTGCCATGGCGGCTGGTCGCCCTTCTCCGGCCCTCAGCCACCTACACACATGCATCCATGCATTCACATTTCATTCACACGTCTGCGCACCTGAGGAATCCTACGCTGTCCATGTCTTCTGCGTTTATCTATCTCCTAGACCCCTCTCCCTCAGCCGCCGCCTCTTGTTGCTGTCGCGATTCCGTCTCATGACCGTCAGCTTCCTTCCATTCTCCTACATGGAAACGTCGCAGGATTTTTCCGCCTTCGGCACCTGAGCGAATCCTGGCATACTGTTTGTGCAATTCACGACCATATTCTCGCCTAACGCTGGTCTCCTATTACTTTGCTTCTCCCTGTCTGGCTGGCACACCCCATAGTGGCCGCACACCCACATCATCTAACTGAGAGAGATTGAAACAAACACGAAGCATCCATCGCAAGTTCCTCGGCAAACAGCGTCACTCGAATTACTACTACTCAAAAGCTTTCTCGTCTGCGAAGTCCTCCGTTCTTCTGTTCTCTTTGCAGAGCAGCGAAACAAAGACCTTATTGTCCGAGACGAGACCCGAACTAGCGCCTGCAGCATCATCGTCGCAGCCATCACAAAGGACATTCCACTCTCTCTCGGCCCAAGATGCCCAATTCACGTCGCGCCATCGCTGCAGCTGCTTTGACAGTCATAGTCATATTGCTCGTTGTCCGTTCGCACACATCATCCAGCAGTCATGTGGTAGTAGCCCGTGACGTGCCTGCGTCTGCTTGGCAGCCGACAGATGCAGAAGCTTTGGGCAGTAAAAGATCCATTTCGCAAAAACCCATGGTAGACACGTCGCACATGTCGATTCACGACAAGCTGGCGTACGCCTATCCCTACGACATTGAGTCCAAATTTCCTGCCTACATATGGCAAACATGGAAAAAGTCACCGGCCGACAGCGATTTCGAGTTTCGCGAGCAGGAGGCATCGTGGACTTCCTTGCACCCAGGCTTTGTCCACGAGGTGGTCACTGACGACGTAGCCGTCAGCATGCTCAGCCTCTTTTACGCCGCTGTTCCCGAAGTCATAGAAGCATACAAAGCACTGCCGCTGCCTGTCCTCAAGGCAGACTTGTTCCGGTACCTGGTCTTGTTTGCCAGAGGCGGCATTTACTCCGATATCGACACATACGCCATCAAGAGCGCCCTGGAATGGGTCCCAGAACAGATTCCTCGGCAAAGCATCGGCCTGGTGGTAGGCATTGAGGCAGATCCCGACCGTCCCGACTGGTCGCAATGGTATAGTCGCCGCATACAATTCTGCCAGTGGACCATCCAGAGCAAGCCTGGTCATCCTGTTCTGCGCGAGATCATTTCCAAAATCACAAACTCGACGTTGAGCATGAAGAAGGCTGGCACGCTGGCTTCCTTCCAAGGGAAGAGCGTGGTGGATTTCACCGGTCCTGCAGTGTGGACCGATTCCATCATGGATTATCTCAATGACGCGCGGTTCTTTGACATGAAGAACAGTCAAGGGAAAATAGACTGGCATAACTTCACAGGCATCGAGATGAGTAAGCGGGTTGGGGATGTGATTGTCCTCCCCATCACCAGTTTCTCTCCTGGTGTTGAGCAGATGGGCTCAAAGGATTACGACGACCCGATGGCATTCGTGAAACATGATTTCGAGGGTAAGTGAACTGCTTGAATATGTACCTCCCGAGCGTGCAAACGCAGCTAACATGAGACAGGCACGTGGAAGCCGGAGAGCGAAAGACACATTGGGGAGCAGAAAGACGACCAGCCGCAGCAGCAGGAAGGTCTGTAGGGACCGTTCCTAGCAGTGGCTGCGAATGGCAAGTTTTTGACGAGTTCCTACCGATCGAAGGCGTCACACATAATCAGCATGCCATCCATACCTGCCATAACTGGATGGCCGACGTGCCCACCGACTGTGCTCTTCTCGGCACTTTTTTAATCACGACATCTGTCACGAGAGTCTGACCACCGGAGACGTCTGCTTTTTGGCAGGTCCAACGCCCAACGCCTCGCTCGGTCGGTCAGTCACGATCTTTCAGTTCATCTAGCGGTTCTCGAGTTGGACGTTCTTGTTTTATTCAGGCATTCCTCGGACATTGCGTTTTCCTTCTTCTAATAAACCTGTCTTTGTCGGCAGAATGGACGACAAGGCTTTTAGAGTAAATATCGGAATAGGCGTTGGTAGGCTAGGACTCTCCATTTGTACGTTGGAGTCTGTTATTTGGTATTTCGATACGTCACATAACGATGGCACGCTGGTCGGGGCATTCGAAAAGAATTGGCAATGGATGTGTGAACGCGAACATCTGGTACATGCGGCATACAGCACGATGCGATGCTGGTTAAGGAGAGCAAGTATACACCTTGAAATCAGACAAATGACTCGCGAGTCAAATTAAATTGCATGGAACTGATGTGCTTGTGTCGGGGAACCAATGGGTTCCCGGTTCAAAGACGGCCGGTGCCGCGTGGGGCTCGAGTGTGTGAGTGGTTCTTGGTCAATTAAGACTCGAGAGCCACGATCCATTGACAAAACTCGGTCGGCTCAAGCGTGTGGAGGTGGAGGTGCAGCCGGAGGTATTTCGTCGACACTGCGACACAGGAAGGCAGGCCTTGGAAAGCAAGAACCTTTCTCCGATGCCTCTCGGGTGAAGAATCCCCTCTGGCCCTCGGCTCTTTCGACACCAAAGCCCCCCCAAAACTTTAGGACCGTATATGTATGTGCTCCATGGCTCTTCCGACGCGGTCGTGGACCGGACCATGGCGCTGGACGAGCGCCATCAGGAGGCACTCGACGGCCAGCAGAGCAGGCCTGAGCTTCCGCACCGGATCGAACGAGGTGTGTGTGCTCGTCCGTTTCCCCCTCAACACGGCAAAGTACACGAGTAACATGCGCAGCCGGCCTTGTATACCGGCACGATCCCACAGCACTTCAGCGAGACCGTCTCCCGGCACGGCGACCGCGTGGCCGTCATTGCGCGGGGGCCACAGCCGCACAACAAGACCCGGACGCTCACGTACGACAGGCTTGACAGGATATCGAACCGGCTCGCGACGTCGCTGCAGCACGACCTGGGCGTGCGCAAGGGCGACCGCGTGGCTGTGTCGTTGGGCAACACGGTCGAGTTCGCCGCCCTGACGTACGCGTGCTTCAAGATCGGGGCGGTGCTGGTGCCGCTCAACCCGAGCTTCAATGCCCAGCAGGTCGAGGCGGCGTTGCGACACCTCGGCGTGGTAGTGCTGGTCATGGGGGCCGTTACGGACCTGGCCTACAAACCGGGAAGGGGACGCAGCAACGAAGCCGTGTTGGAACGCGTCGTGGGGGATCTGCGGACGACTGGTGGCGTGCAGAGCGAGACGGTGCCGACGCTGAGATATGTTGTTGTGGTGGATAACGGCGACGGACACGAGCATGTGCGTTTCGATCTGGGGAGTTGCAGGGCCCTGACCAACTATGACTGCTTGCTGGGCAGTTCGGATGGTGAGGTCACGCTGAACGAGCCGCTGCATGCTGGGGATGTGGTCAATATACAGTTCACGTCGGGGACGACGTCGACGCCCAAGGCCGCCATGCTGAGCCATCGGTCCATCCTCAACAACGGCATCCTCATCGCGCACAGGATGGGTCTCGTCGCCGACGACAGCATCGTCGTCCCGCCGCCGTTGTTTCATTGCTTCGGCAGCATCCTCGGGTACATGGCGACGGCGACGACGGGGGCAGCCATCCTGTTCCCGAGCCCGGCGTTTGATCCGGTCGCGACGCTCAACATGGCCACGGAGCACGACGCCACCGGTCTGTACGGCGTGACCACGATGCTCACCTCCGTCCTCGAAGCCCTCGACAAGCACGCGTCGTCTTCGCCGCCTGGGCGTCTGCAAAAGGGCATCGTGGCGGGTAGTTCGGTGCCTGAATCCCTGATGCGCACCATCTACGAGCGTCTCGGGCTCAAAGACCTCGTCATATGCTACGGCATGACGGAGACGGGCCCAGTCAGCTGCATGACGTCGCCGACGGATCCCTTTGAGAAGCGCTGCGCCTCCGTCGGTACCGTCATGCCGCACACGAGCGTCAAGATCGTTCGTCCCGACGACAGGAGCAAGCTCGTGCCGCTCAATACGCGCGGAGAGCTAGCCACGGCAGGCTACCTCCTCATGGACGGCTACTTCGGCGCCAAGGACAGGACGGCCGAGGTGCTTGTGCCCGACGACGGGACCATGTGGATGTACTCTGGCGACGAGGCCGAGATGGACGAGTCTGGGTTCGTCACCATCACGGGTCGCATAAAGGACCTTATCATCCGTGCCGGCGAGAACATCTACCCCCTCGAAGTCGAGAACTGCCTCTTTCAGATGCCTGGCGTGGCTGAGGTGAGCGTCGTGGGCGTCCCCGATGACAAGCTGGGTGAGAGCGTCGCTGCCTTCGTCATTCCCCGTCGAGATTGGTCCACGAGCGACGCCGAGGAGGATGCCAGCGCTGGCGATCAAGTACTCACCGCGCCTGCCGTGCGGGATTGGGTCCGAGGCAAGCTATCGAGCCACCTTGTGCCCAAGCATGTATTCTGGGTCGACGAGTATCCCAAGACGGCGAGCGGCAAAATTCAAAAGTTCAAGCTGGTCGAAATGGCTGCGGGCACGCTCGATGATAAGAAGAAAACATGAGCGGGGCGGGAGAGGATCGAAAGGAGTCATTTGCCGGCCTGCATGTGGTTGCATATGTCCATGTCATTTGACTGTTGGACGCGAGGCATGGTTCAGTCACGTTGAAATGGCGACTTGAGATTCAACCGGACACGAGCAGCGAGCTATGCAGACAGATTCAATCTAGCCAATCATCAATTTCGAAATGCATTTGCTCAATTGTCTAACGAGCCTCGTGCTGCTAAGCAGCGGCTGCCATTTCTAGGAGAGTACCCGCCTCTCGAGTACTTTTTGAAAGCCATGGGGTTCATTGAGAGAGGATTGCGATGTGGGGAAAGAAAGCTCTCGTCATGAGCCTTCTTCCTTATGACCCCAAAAACCAAAGGTGAGAGCCATCAAGATCAAAAGACACTTTTCATCGCCGAAACAACACCAAATCCCGAAGGATCGTCCGAATTTCCCAGCTGCGTCCTTCGCACAATGCTAAGCTCCTGTCAATGATGCACATGGCAGTGCAGCGTCGAGATGGTATCAAAAGAGAGAAGGAGGAGTAAAAAAGGTCGAAAACGAGGAGGAACAAAAGAAGACCCGCCTGGATAACGAGACGCCGGTAATCTCTCGCAAAATTGAATGGTGTAGCAGCATGATCGTCAACAGAAATCCAGATTCATTGCTCATCTAATCGACCTGCTTCTCACATCCGATGCGGCCAAGCAGTTCTTTCCGGTCGCTGTGCCCGGGTAAGCTGACACCAGAGCTGCTCGCCTGTCGCTTCACGCCGCTTCTGCGCTCCCAGCTCCGTAAGTCAATCTCGTCTGCGTCTACTTCTTCTTCGAGCGGCTCAGCCTCTTCGTAAATATATTCGTCCTCGTCTTCCTCATCGGCGCCTTCGTCGTCACTTCGTGAGTCTTCTGCTCCATCGCCGCGAATCACCTTGATGGCCACGCGAACAATCATGGTGAACCAATAGATGGTAATGCCCTGCAGAGCGAGGAGGGTACCAAGAAAGGCCCATTTCACGGTCTCATTGAAGCAGACCCGGCCCGTAGTGTTCAAAAATGGCTCGACAAGATACGAAAGGCCAGGAGGAGGTGCCTCAGGTCCAACGAGATTGCCACTGGCACCCCTGAAGCATCCGACGGGCATAACTCCGGGCGTGTCAGAATAGAGAGACCAGCAGATCATGACGTATAGGACGTGTCGAGCCAGGAGCCAGGAGAACATGAAAACTCCGAACATAACGTCGCAGATGGCATTGTATCCAGCGTACTTGAGACACTTTGCAGCCTGTGAAGTCAAATAATCAGACCCGGGAAACGCATTGGGACTTTTTGGTCTTCAGATAAAGGCATGATGATGGACTTGACGCACCGGTAAGAACAGATCAACCACATCCATGACAACCAGAATGGTGTTGCCAGCTCGGGTGTGATGGTAACAGTAGCAGGACGATATAAGCATCGTGGTGATGATGTGATGGCTGAACATCTGCCAATGGTCTTTGCGCCGCTCTTCAATGTTGATGACCATGATCTGCTGCAACCAGAACGCCCACTGAGCTAAGACGTAGCCCTTCATCAGGCCGTCCATTTCGCGATCCGGCCAATCGGTCCAAATTTCTCGCATGTTGAGGAAATAAGGAGATTTGCAGTAGATGTACTGAAACACAAGTCAGCGATCAAAACTATCAACGGTGAACAGTAGTGTTCCGCGGCACTCACGACGCCCATGGTCCAAAATACGCTGTAGTAAACGAGCAGCCATGCCTGCTCTGTAAAACGAATCTGATCCTTCTTCCCGGTCACACCCTGCATCTTAGCCAACGGCGCGAGAACATATTCCATGCAGCCAGCTCGCAGGAGAGTGAAAAGAATTATGCAAAAGGCAATGATATAGACATCGTCGAAGCCGATCCCATATCTGCCAGATGTACTGTTATAGTAGGCGAGCTGAAAGTACTTGTGTGTATGCGATCGAGCCTTGGGAATCAGGTTGTGACAAAGGAAGACGAGTGCGAGGAGATTGAAAGAGAGGCCTATGATACGCCAAGGGTCAGCCAAACGTCCAGAGCATTGGAAAGACTCAAGTCGTGCTGCGACGCGGAAGGAGACCATAGAGTGTCGGGGGCCAAGCGAGCAGAATGGCAGCGCAACTAGTCAATTGCATTTTTTGACAGGCAAGAGACGAGAGTAAGGGACGTACTGATCTGATTCTCGACGAACCAGCGAGTAAAATGCTTCCACGTCCCATCTTCTTTTCGCTTCAGCCTGCGGACGTATACGTGCTTCCCGTCGGAGCTCTGCATGTACAGAGGACCTTTAGAATCTGAGGCTGCCGGTCCCGGCCTGAAATGAGATGACATAGATCCATCTGCGATTGCTCGTTCTGGCGATTTGCCCAATTCAAAGTCGCCCATTGTGCGCAATTGAGCAGTGGGTGCGGCGCGGCGCCGCAGTATGGGGTGGGGGATAGCAGCGAAAGTTTTGCCAGGATCTCTCGACGGGCCCTGTCCTTCAACCAAACTCTTCCACACCTTTTTTCTGACTCAATTGCCCTTCCCTTGGACCGTCTTGGCCGTCCCGAGGTTCGATGACGAAAAGGAGAAACGAGTGACAGGGCTGCAGCGGCAGAATGATGGTGTAGCTGGGGGAAAGCTCAAACGGTGCGATATTCGATGCTGGTGGTGGACCTCCCCGCCATAGGCAGTGGGCGATCAAAACTCAGGATCCGATGAGACGCCAGACTCGACAGGGAAAAAACAAGACAGCTCAGCATAGGCGCTAGCATTCGGGGTCGCTGGTAGCTCAATTTTAGTGTGGTAGCAGTGGGGCTCGAGTAGTTCCAGTGTCTCGTGTAAAAAAAGGCCAGCGGGAGTGTGAGGTCAAAAACAGCCGAGATGGAGGGAGGAGTCTAGAGGAGGGGGAACTGAGGGAGGCTGGGGAATCTTCGAGGGCTTGTCGACAACTGACTTACGCCCGGGTCCGTTCAATCGGTCGAGGAGACAACAACTAGATACGGTCAATCGAGACAAGACCAGTAGGAGGAGAATGAGATACAATAAAGAGTGTGCAGGTTTTAGAAGGGGTCGGAGGGTAAATTTGTTGGTGAGTAAAGCAGGTGCTTTGTTTACCTACCTGGGCGAGCAACCGGGAGCGCAAGCTTTAGGGCCCTAGCATTGTACACTCGGGACATGGAGGAGGATACTTCGTATCAGGTAGGGATCCCGGAACCGACAATTCGAGAAGATGCTTTACAGGAGAAGAGGACCGCGAAGCACCATGGGTAGCGTTCTTTTGGTCCAGGCTGGGCATGCCGTCCGCGCGGCAGCACCCACAGGAACAGGACGGCATGGCGACGCTGGTCGGTGGATATGAAGCCGTCAGAGGGCAGCAGTTCTCGTCTGTCACGCTGAGGCGTTGCGGTCTGCGAGTGGAAGGCTGTTTTCGGAAATGCGATTGTGACGCTCAACATTTCCCGTTCACGTTAGTCGGTGATGGACGTCATTCGGGGGTCGCACGCCCATGCCAACAATAGGTCCGGGGACGGGTTCATTGTAACCACACGCTAGGCAGCTTGCTGCACGCCATCCGTCACAGCTGGTTGAGGCGGTGAAGGGGATGCAGAGATAAGCGCAAAGCTTTGGGCTGGCAGTCGCAAGCGGGGCTGTAGGCCTACTGGTGTCTGAGAAGGTTCTGACTGCGGCGCCGCCACTACGGGAACTCTCACGCCATCCGCCTCGGGACAAAATGAAGCCAAACGAAACGGGTTCACTTCTGCGAGAAGGGGGCCACCACCTCGTCGACGGGGCGTGTTGCTGCGATGAAGTGACCTTTTTGCTTTTCCACATCACACCTAGAAAATGCCAGTCTTTGTACGGAGTACTCCGTAGTAGACTTTGGAAGGGCCTGCTGTATGCATGTCTGGATTCTAATGACTAATTGGGTTGAGAGCGGGCAGCTGAACGGCGTGGTGCTATTTATCGCTCGCGCTTCACATTCCTCCTGTCTTGACCCCTCCCAGACGCCGCGATCTGCACTTGACCGCGGGTCTCACACTGGGAGCAGTGGGGGGGGCCAAGCCCTTGTTTAGAAGTCCGAGCATGTTTCCTGTGTTCTCGATGACGACTATTCACATGAAAAGCGCCAATAGCCATGAACCGGCTCTGATTTTTGTTCGTCCACCGATCGACACATTTCTCTCTTCCGCAATGCCAAATGCATCATCTGTGCCGATCTGCGGTGGTGTGGTCATCAAGCCGTGGCCACACTTGAGTTACCTGACAAGTCGGGTTCCAGCGAATCAATCCAACACATGGGCCAGCGGCCGTCCCAGAATGGCACGCAAAGTACGGAAGGCCCACCCAGGTTGCGGGTAGCACTGGCATGCCTTCTGTCCACTCCCCTGAGCATTGCAGACAGCCAATCCCTTCATCTCCAATTTCATGCGTCAGCTGCATATTTTGGCTCGTGCTTTTATTGGGAGAGAGTCAAGCAGACTGTCGCGTTCCGACTCAAGGGACGTGAAGTTCTTGAGTTTGTCTCCTTTTGTTCGTGCTTGCTTTGTTGGCCCTCTCCCCTGTTCCCCCCCCTGCGAATCCTTTCCTTTGACGCTCAGTGATGAGGAGCATTACATACTTCAGTATTTTGTGCAGATACACAAAATGGACGGAGTAGGTGTGGTGGCTAGCATGTGCACGTACAGTCCCTCCCGGTAATTCCGCGACGAGGGCCCTGAGTTTTTGGCGTCCCATGTCACGGAATTACTGGAGACCCACTGTACCTGCTAAACAGCTAGGAATTACTCCGTGCTGAGAGAGAGCAACCACGCCGAGGTTGCGCTTTGCCGCACTACCCTATACACACCCGTCAGCTGCACAGCCACAGTAGTCATCATCCGGTCTGGTCCAGCTTGCCCCCCACATCCGGAACCGTCCGTTTGCCACATGACTGATGACAACCTCGACGTTTACCTACTGTTCAAACCGCCATCGATTTCCACCCATCATCATCCCAGCCTTACTCAATAAATCCATAAGCCATCGCCATGGCCTCCGCCAAAACCAAGTATTCACCAGCTCCGCAGCAAGACCCCGAGGACTACTCTCAGGCCCCGCCTGCCTACGCCGCAGGCCCGTCATCTCGCGATGACGAACAAAGACTTTTCGGAGCTCCTCGCAGCAGCGAGGACAATATCCCCGATGATTTCAAGGTACGAACACAATCTTTACCCTTCTCAAAGCCCACCACGGGTTGCTGACTGATACGCTGCGTATTCAGTTCGGAGGCTCCGTAGCCGAAGCCACGGTCGACATTCGCAACCAGTTTGTGAGAAAAGTCTACACCATATTGTCCTTGCAGCTGCTTGCGACAGCCGGCGTCAGCGCTCTCACCTTCTTCAGCGAAGGCTATCGCGGCTGGATTCAAGGTCATCCCGGCCTCGTCTGGATCTCGGTGAGCTGGTCCCTGCCAACGTCAAAGACAACTCACCTTTGAGGTAGTTCGAAAGCCACTAACCTGCGGAAAACAAATCAGCTCATCGGTGCCATCGTTTTCATGGGTCTGACGTACTGGAAACGCAAATCATACCCGACTAACCTCCTCTTTCTGTCGCTCTTTACCCTCGCCGAGGCATACTCCATTTCAGTCATTGTCTCGTTCTACAAGACATCAGTTGTTCTCAACGCCGTCATCCTCACGGCCGGCATCTTCGTCTTCTTGACTCTTTTTGCCTGTCAGACCAAATACGACTTCACATCATGGATGCCATATCTCTTCGGTGCCGTCTGGGCACTCATTTTATTTGGCTTCATGGCCATGTTCTTCCCTTACAACTCCACCGCCGAACTTGTATACGGTGGCATTGCGGCTCTCGTCTTCAGCGCTTACATCTTGGTCGATACGCAGCTCGTCATGCGTCATCACCACGTCGAGGAGGAGATCGCCGCCGCCATCAGCCTGTACCTGGACATAATCAACTTGTTCCTCGCCATATTGCGTATCCTGAACAGCCAATCTAACAATTGAGACTGTCAAGACTTCCGAATGAAGGCTTCGCTTTGAGACGAGCCGCTGTCGAGAATGCGAAGTGGAGCGAGGGCTATCAAGATGTTTTGGCATTTGCAAATGAGGATCGACTTATTTTTACGAGGGGCCCTCTCGGGTCGGACAATCCGGATTGCAAAGCCGCGAGACGTGCTTAATTTGTTGGCTGGCTTGTGTTCCGCCGCCTCTGATTGTTGTTCTCCTTTTCCTTTCTTCCACCATCTTGTTAGCAGTAGTATTACCTTTGTCATCGCGCAAATGGGCCCTCAAAAATTGACTACCGCCCATTCATTTTTTTTTTCGAGTCGGGCCCTGTCGTGGTACGATATATTTGATATTTGCATTAAAGTTCAATAAGAGAGCTAAAGAGAGCAAACCGACAACCAAAAAAAATCACCCAGGCGACGTGAATACAGCCTAGACTACAAACAACCGAGGTACTGGTACAGCGTGGAAACCTCCTCGAGCCGGGTCTACGTCGAGGTCGTGACAAAGAAAAAAAGACGACTGGTGACGCCCTTCTACCGAGTTGCTGTGGCCACAGGGTTCATTTTGTCAATGGCTTGCCAGCACCAACGCTTTGACGATATTGGGTGAGCAGAAATTGGACCATCAGATCAAGTGCTCAGTCGCTTGCGAGTATCCATCAAATCGTTGGCTTGAGTTTGAAAGAAATCAGCGTCACCATTACGTGGAGTTCCTCTCTTAGGCAGACTCCGTCCAATTACAAACACTGAAAGCTTTTTGTGCTGGCTCGTAGAAAATCGTGCTGAAAGACAACAACCGGGGTAACATCGAAATTTTCGTTCAATTGCAACTCCGAACAATCTCGTGCTTCTTCCGATCTTCGAACGTTTGGAAGGGATGCGAGAAGACGCGGGATGAGAGTCGGGGCCATAACGCCGACATAGCCAATGGGACCAATGTCGCATATCTTACTATCGTCAGAATACCGCTGAAGGTTTCGGTGTAGCGCTTGACTTCAATTAAGCTTCATGATCACCATTAGCCTCAATAGGCGCGCTCATTGAGGGAGCCGAGGCTTCCCGTTGCATGCGAGCCTCGATCTCTCGAAGCTGTGATTCACGAGCCAGCAACTCTTGTCGCTTTTCGTTGATCTCTCGCTGGACCTTGAGCTCTATTTCACGAAGCTTCTCTTCCTCTCGTCGGAGCTGTTCCTCCTTCAGGCGGACGGACTGCGAGGCCAGATCCTCAGGATTCATGGAGCTGTCAATGCTGCGAAAGGTTAGCACAATGGCTTACAATTTCGCTCATTGGACGTTAACGAGATGGATGTCGGCACTTACTTTCCAGCAGCGCCGTCCACACTTTTTGAAAGCTTCTCAGTACGGTAATTTTCATAGAGGAAGTCGTGTGTGATTTCCTTGAGATCAGCCAGATGGCTGTGGAGAAGGGCGGACCGAATAGCGAGGAAATCAGAGTGACGAGGATTGTCGACTTCGACTAAACCCCATGGATACTGTCGAGCGCGAACCTTGCGACCCCCAATCTCAAGAACGTCCTCGGAACCAACGATGGCGAAGGGCATCAAGCCGCGGAGCTCAGCATTCTCTTCAACAGTGTCTTCGTCGTCCTCCTCGATGTCGTAGGGGAAGTTGTAAACAGGGATGCGGTAGTGTTCGATGTCCTCCATAACAAGCTTCTTTGATTCGGCGAGCTCCGCAGGAGTGAGAGAATCGGCTCGGCCGATAACGGGAATCACGTTGCACCGGGGTGCGAGACGCTTCATGAGCTCAATGTCCAGTTCACGGAGCCTGAAGAAAAGTGTCAGTGAACAACTTCTCAAAGCTTTCGCTCATGAACATCATCGAAAGGAGATCCTCACCCGTGTCCAGTGGGCGTAATAAAGTAGAGCATCGCATGAACCCGATTATCTCTAAAGCGAGGATTACGCTTGATGCGAGACTCCTCGGCTAGGATGTCGTCGTATTGTCTTTCGAGGTACCCTACTATCTCTGAAAAGCTGCCGCAACTGTCAACAATGATGCACATGGCTGCTAGGTGCAGGCTACATGTGCCGCCGACGAGTATTTACCTGGCTTCGTTGTCAATTTGGTCACCAAATCCAGGTGTATCGACGATGGTCAGTGAGATGCGGGTGCCTTCCTCGTCAAGTTCGAGCTCTGCAGCAACCGTGAGCGGACAACGAGCTGGACTGCGCGTCCATCGCGCGCCGAGGTATGTCATGACGTACCAACGGTAACGGGCTTGATTTTAACTCCGTCCTCAACATGGGCATCGGTAGGGTCGTCGGCGTTCTTGTGCGTGAGGACGTCTTTGTTGCACAATGTGTTGACGAATGTGGTTCGGCCTGATGCACAAATCGTTCAGCGTCCTGCAACACACGACACGAAGCAAAAAGTGAGATGGAAGGCGCGTCGCAGGAGTTTCTCGTCAGCGGCGAGCGCGGCGAAGACATACCGGTTCCCGAGGCACCACAGACCATCAGGCAAAACTGAATGCCTTTCTTGACATTCTTCTTCCTCCGAATCATTTTCTGGGCGGACAAAGTCAGTTACTTCTGCGACTGCGTTGCTCCCTGGACCCCTGAAAGCATCGGCCGCCATCAGAGAAGACGAATGACGGATAGCAACCACCTGCCATGCTAACGGGAAAGCAAGCTCGGATGGGCAGCAGCCTTTGGAAAGGAGACGTACAGTGGCGGCGGACGACATCGTGTCTGTACCCGCGGGGATGACGAATCGGCGAAAGGGGGAAATTGTCAAAGACGGCGGTGCATCAACTGGCCGATAGTGGTGATGGAGGCAGCAGTGCCAAGTCTGCGTGCTCGATTCAATCTGTAAGTCTTTGGATGATGACTGAGGAGAATAGAAAAACGGGAAAAGTCACGTTTGGAATCAGCGGAACAGGATATTCCTACTTTACTTAGACTGATGGTCCCGGGGAAAGGTATGGATGGCAAGGGGTAACGGACGTGGGCTGAGAGGTAGGAGAAGGAGCAAGAGCAGGCACGAGCACGGGGTGCTGCAGCCAAGGGACCAGAGATCCAGAGCCAGCCCAGGGCACCTTGAACCGCTCACAGAACTCTCCCGGAAGCTTGACCACAGCGCCAAACGCAGGAAGAAAGGGGAAGCTTGAGGCAACGGGCCACTCATCAATGGCCGTCACGCGGGAAATGTGGGTCACTTTCGTTGGGACCAATGGCGCCACCTACTCCTTCGAGTCCTTCTAACCTCTCCTAGTAGCTAAGCTAATTTGACGCCCGCGCCAGCCAATCACCCTGCTGCCAGCCCAATTTCCACTCGCTCATCCTTGAGGGCCAGTACCCATGAAACGCAACGCATGGAGCAGATGACTGACTGCCTCATGCCTCGATCGCAGGCAGTATGGCCAACCCAAGGGTCCATAAACGCCAACGAGTGTTAGGCGCTCGAGCGAGACGAGCGTCGTCAACTCTACATCGCAAATTGTTGCACTGGGGTTTTTCAGACTCAATGTGGTCGATCAACCTTTCAGCTTCGACTACGAGAGATTTTGGCTAAACTGTTGCAGACTGGTATTAGATCTGTACCGTCCTCTCTGAGCAACGAAAATTGCCCTTAGACCAAAAGAAAAGCAGTGATCAAAACCTTTCATCCATCGCAGTTGCCTGGGTTCATAGAACTGTCAGAGAGAGGGGACGGCAGGCTCGGCGGGGGATTTCCTCGCACCACTGAAGATAATCAAGTCAATATCAAAGGGGGACTAGGTATATCCGAAATCATCGTCGAATGAGGGAGAGAAGGGTGAGTGAAAAAGCAAAAAGAGCAACTGAATAAATTCGCGGCTCAAAAAAACTCCCCAAGAAACTCCCCCGGACAGGCTTGAACTGTCAACCTCCTGATTAACAGTCAGACGCGCTAGCCAATTGCGCCACGGAGGATTGGTATGATCACTTCAGTATGTCACATGTCAACCTTATTTTAGTATATGATGTATCAAAGTTTCATGAGCGCGCATCCTTTCTTTCGTCCGCGTCGTTCCTTTCAGATGCGTGAATTTCCCAAGTTTATACGAATGTATACGCTTTCGCACATGTTTGTGTCCTCTCGCCTTTTGACACAGTAGAATTTGCCAATGATGGTAGCCGTGGGGTTCTCCCGCAGGTTGACCTTCATAGATTCGCCCAGATTTGTTTCAAAGCTGATAAGGGTTTTTGATTTACGTTGGTCTCCGTTGCTGGGCTTGAAGGACAGCATGGCTCGCTGTCTTTGTCAGAGGGGACGGCGCCTTAGGCATTTTCAAAACTTAGTTTCACCAAATCATGCACTCTCGAGAATTCCATCTTCAACACCCCGAGCCCGACAGAGCAATAAAAATGCTTCTGATCTGACTATGTACCCATTTTTGTCGTTGGGCGGCGCGGAATAGCGCTGATAAATGGCCTTTGTGCACCGTTGACATGTCAGCACCTTTCTAGGCCAGTGCGTCCAAAACCCGCGTGCCTGTTTCTTATACAGGTACTCAACGTGCTCTGCTCGACTGTTGGGCTGTTATTCTCGATGGCTCCTGTCACTTTCCACAGGAAGATAGGGGCACAAATAAGCAATGTAAGGGCCTGTTCCATTCGCAATCTTACAATGTCAAGACACCTGATAGTCGTCTGACAAACACAGCAGACTTCATGCGTCAAATGCGAGGTTGGACCTCCAAACATGTCATTCAGGCAACTGCTGTCTTAACGAAAGCATATTGTGGTATCAGCTGCCCCAAGCTCTAGGATGGGGGTGGATATCTGTCTGTTATCCATACGTATACCGTCCTGGGCAAGGTTGATCCAGGAAAAGAAGGTTCTCTGATCACTTTGCGCACATGCTGTTTGGACGACTCGTCGTAAGGGTTGACGGGGCTATCACCGCGTATCCTTGGTAACAATTGGCGTCATGGATGACTCTCTTGAGAGATTGCCCAAGTACATGGATACTATCTCAGATGACCGAATAACACTAGTGAGATAGAAGCATTGGATTGTCAGCATCGGAATACGTCCGTGACTACGTCACCGCAGACGACACATACAAACAAGTGATCACAGTGAGGACCAGTTCACTTTTATGCAGCTAACTCATTCTGTGCGGGCAGCATTGTATGCATAGATATGAAATTTTAGAACCGCCAATTAGTGCGACAGGGGGTTCATTGTTTCAGTTTTGAACAACGAGATTGAACGATGTATGGTGTTGGTAGTAGTGCTTTATGAGAAATGTTGTGGGTCAGGGCCATGTTCAGGAACGATGAGTCATTGCTACATATAATCAATTATGTTGGGATCTCTCAGCCAACATCCTCCGTGGCGCAATTGGCTAGCGCGTCTGACTGTTAATCAGGAGGTTGACAGTTCAAGCCTGTCCGGGGGAGTTATTCTACATGCCATCTCTTTTTGCCTTCTCTCATAATTGTACTTCGATAGATGGCAGGTCAAGTATCTTCAGAGCAAATTGCCAACAAACATCCGTCAATCGCGTGGACAGGTCTACCAAATAGTGCTGTCTTGAATGCACCCCTAAGGCATAGCTTTTGCACGTGGCAATAAACTGTGCACTAAAATTAAGCTACCATAATAAGGTCTGAAACAGTAGATGCAAATATAAGACGGTTTACCTAGAGGATCTTACACCTCCGCTACTATACAGGCAGTCTAAGTGAATACCAAGCGTTGAATTATTTGCAGTAACGATGACCCTTTCGGCCACCGCTCTGTGGCGTCGCCAGATTCCCAGTCACGAATCTCTACGTCCAGCTCTTGGCTGTAATCTCCAAAACTAGCGAAAACCTTGTCAATCATCTTGCAGTATCGCCTGAGCCTGTGATAGCTCTCAAACAGGGCCTTTGTGTAATCCCGATACTCTGGGAAATAACCTGCTGTCTCTCAGTCCACTATGCCGCTCACTTGCCATCTCTTGCCCGGAGAGACGTAGCCGTCGTCCTGCATGCTGACTGACGACTGTTAATTGTCGAAGGCGAATAAAAGGTGAAGAAGGCAGGTCTGGAGCACACGAAGGCGCAGAGATGCTTCGTCATGTTGGCCGCATCCGAAAAGACTCGCTTGATCTGCCTGGCCGGATCGTCCGTACATCAAGGAAGCATTTCAATGACTGACTTTGGCACAAGGTGCAGGCGGCAAAGAAGGCCTGGCCTGTTGGGTCTCGGGCCTGGTCTGGTCGCTTTTTTGTGCCGTTTTGCAGTGGCAGGCAGGGCAGGCGGTATTGTCTGTGGCTGTGGGACTGAGTGAGCACAGCACAATATGACATGTGCAACAAATATGTCAGTGACTTGCCGATTTGTGATTCCTTCTCATCTCCCCGAATTTTGATTGAGAGTCTCATGCTCTAAGAATTGACTCGCATTGGACCCTGTACATGACGGAAGGCTCACCACCAGGTGGCTATTTGTTGCACGCAACCGCCGACGCAAATCGCGAGGCCTTGAACCTGTATCAGGAAATTGGGAGGGTTTCTAACCCTTTGAGATTCAAGAGTCTTGTCGTTTGTCTTATGATCGCCAAGTCTCTGCCCCTCAACACCATCAGCGGGATAGCATCGAATGTTCGCCTCATGAACAATCACCCTTATGAACAATGGCGCTCATGTTGGTAAGCCCTCATGTTGGTTACATCAGGATGAGACCACAAGACTTTATTTTCCGCATGCTCATCAGATCTCAGATTCAATTGAAGACTTTTGTCAGATCAACGCAGATAGATCTCTACCGGGCTGGAAATCGACCGCCGATGGATTGACCAGCCTACTGTTCCATGGATATTGATCCGCTGCCAGCTGGCCGAATGAGGATGTATCAACAGCCAGGGGCCGCTGAGGGGATGAGGCAACAAGCTCCTGTTCCCATGAGAATCGAACAGCAGCCTGCCGTGTCCAGACCCGCCGCCTCAAAAGGCACGACAAAGTCCCCGATGCAAGCTCGGTCGGCTGGCCTCAATTTTTGCGCGACAACTTTCTGCGACAACCTATTGGATCAAGTGAATACAGGATTCAGAACAGAATAATGGCATTGTTTGCGTCGCAGTGATCTGGATTTGCTGTGATAATCACTACCGCACTTCTGATGCTCCTACCTCGTCCCACAGCTACCTACACGAGTGTTCACATTCACGGCAGACCAGGGTCTTTTTACCATAATGTTTGATATGTTCACCGGAGCGGCATGTTCACTGAACGGCTGGTAGCATCGCCGTCGTACAAAATCTGACACGCGAGGCACTGCCAAGGTATTAAATGCCTGTCTTTCCCTCTCCAGCACAGCCAGTGCAGTCCTGGTCAGCGCAGTTTTCTGCACAACTTCCCACACGCCGGTAACAGTGTTGGTTGCGAAGGTTTCTGAGACTCTCACCATGTCAACGTGCGTCTACGTCCAACCAGCCAGCGCGCACTACGGCACCGTCGTTTTCTTGCATGGACGCGGAGACGACGCTAGACAATTTTCCGAGGCTCTCAACCACAGTCGCGACTCGCGAGGGAATACGTTGGCCTACACCTTTCCCGGCCTCCGTTGGGTGTTCCCTCAAGCACCACTGCGAAAGTTACTGCCAACATCCGGCTGGCGGCACCAATGGTTCTTCGAGTATGAGGAGCTACAGGAGGACAGACTGAAAGAGGTGGTCCCCCAAAAAGGTCAGATTCTTGCCGACGAGGCAGCACGGCTCGGTGGACGCTGGGATCGCGTGATTTTGGCCGGCGTCGGCACGTGCGCAGCAACGGCCGCCCACGTGCTCTTCAACTTGGACATCCCCGGCCCAGAGAGCCGTCTCGGCGCTTTTCTAATCTTCACCTGCAGGTGCCCCTTGGCTGGCCGATCTCTCGCCGAGATGCGGCAGATCCTTGGGCTGCAGGGCGTGCCGAGCGACAACAACGTCTTGCGCAACACACCTGTGCTGCTCGAGCATAATAGCGATAATCCCGTCATCCGGAAAGAGGACGGGCGAATCCTAATGGAAACTCTTGAGGCTTTTGGCGCAAAGGTTACGAGAATAGAGTACCCGGATACTTCAATTTAGTTAAACTCTCCTAAAGGCATAGACGATGCCATCGTCTTCATCTGCAGCGTGGTGGCCAACAGCTTTACGAGTACCACGAGTTCCTCTGTCAACCAACATCTGGCAGGTGATGAAGCAAAAGAGCGGTAAAAGAGTGTGTGGCGGCCGACTCTATGAACTTCAATGGAATCAAGTAGTTTTTTTCTAAGCAAAGAAATGAAAGCCCCCATTCAAAGAGTCCAGTCGCGTTGCGTCATGGTGAGCCGTACGAGCGAACCCCCCGCCGATGCCCTGCATCCATCTGTCTTGCTGTGATGTGTTGACACCAGGGCTGCTGGTACTCGGTGCATGAGCCATGATTTATACCGAGTACTCACTCCAGACAAGTATCTGGTTTTTCGATACAACGAAAGGCACCAAGCTAGGCCCAGAGAGGCCGCGCAAGAAAGCCAGAGGGCGCCCCGACAACCAGGTCAGGTCTTCGAGACATTGCTGCACGCCGGCAATCGAACGAAGTCCCCCCACGTGGCGCGCCACGCGCCCTCAACATGGGCTAGCGACAGGCGACGCAGCGCCTCCAGGTGGGCATCCGGTAGCGGGGTCCAGCGCAATTCGTTCGCGGTGCTTCCGCGGCCGTGGTTGTTTGTTGACGACGGCCGAGAAGCCAGTCGCTTCTAGTGGGGAAGCGGCATGCCCTCTGGTGACATGCAGGCGACCGACCACAATTGTTTTCACGCAAACCTCTCGACAACGCGAAAACGAAGCAAATCGTCGACATCACATCGTCCTTTGTCCGCGCCCGCGTCGGCCCTCCCGTGCAGAACCACGCAGAAACAGCATCGACTATTCTCGCGGCTTGCGACCAGCATGCCTTTTCATTGCCGCGAGGGACGGTACCTGCTGGCATCCTCGTCGCGCGCATCCATACATTGTATCGTCACTGGCGCTCCATTGTGACCGCTGAACCACCACAACATACTCACACCAGGCTTTCTTCGCCATGAACGTCCGGCCCCCAATAGAAACACTGAACCCCACGGCAGTGCTTTCAGTGTCGTTCAACAGCGACAGTAGCTCTTTTGCCGCCGGCCTCGAGTCTGGCCTCTGCAGTGCGTCCACTCACTCGCTTACCTTCGCTGCCGCAACAAACCGCTCACCGAGGCCTCATTAGTTTTCCACGCAAATACCTGCCTTCTCAAGGCATCACGAGGTCAGTGACTTCTTCCCATTATCTGTACGAGCTTCTCGCTGACTTGTGAGAACCAGACTTCAATGCCGGCATTGGCCATGTTCAGATGATGGGCGTGACTAACTATCTCGCTCTTGTCGGCGGCGGCAAGCGACCCAGATTCCCCCCCAACAAGGTCAGTCGCATACCACTCGTTATTGTTTCTTCCCCTTGGATCCATGACGAAGAAACGTCTGTTTGTCACCCCCAAGCTCATGCACCACCACCAGGCCGTCGTATGGGACGACTTGAAGGGCAGAGCCGTGCTCGAGATGTCCGCCAAGAGCTCTGTAAAGGGCATCCGGTTCGGTCCGCAACACCTCATCGTCCTCCTCCGCAACAAAACCAGCGTTTACGAGATCCAAAGCAGCCTGCAGCTTGTCCACGAGTACGAAACCGCCGACAACTCGCTCGGCCTCTGCGCCTTGTCCAACAAGCACATCGCTTGTCCCGGACGGACCGCAGGCCAGATTCAGCTCATTGAGCTGACGACGGGCAGCGTCAGCATCATTCCCGCCCACGACACGGCGCTGCGGGCCATTCAGCTCAGCCCCGACGGCCGGTTTCTCGCGAGCGCGAGTGAAAAGGGGACCCTGATCCGGGTCTACCTTACGAGCACATGCGGCAAGGTGGCGGAGCTACGAAGAGGAATCGATCGCGCAACCGTTTTTTCGCTTGCCTTCTCGCCCTCCGGAGCCTTGCTGGCGTGTACTTCGGACAAGGCAACTCTGCACATTTTCGACATTCCCAACGGGAAGAGGAAATCGAAGCAGCAACGCCGCAGCCGTGGAGACATCGATCCGGGAAGATATGGCATCCTGGGCCAGCTCCCTCTGATGCCCCGCGTGTTCTCCGATGTCTACTCTTTTGCTTCTGCGCCCTTTCAGGCCGCTGACGAAGGCACAATCGGAGGGATCCCTTACTCAGATAGTCCAGCGACACTGGGAGCACGGCGTCCGGCAAAGGGAATCATCGGCTGGACTAGTGAAGACAGTCTGGTCGTGGTCGGCGCTGGCAAGGATGCGCAATGGGAGAAGTTCGTCATAAAGACCGAGGACAACGGCCGACGTGCCTGCGTCAAGGAAACTTTCAGACGATACCTGGGCACTACGTAGTCGTTGTCCGTTGTACATAGTATGTTTCAAGGAATTTGGTACCTTCTGGATGATTTAGAATTTAGGGACTAGCCGGCGCTCAATATGTATTACATCTCATCTCGGATATCAGCGGGTGCGATGTCGTCGTGGTGAGCGACTCCTACTCCTTCTGCGCGTCTTGTCATCATCTCCGTGTCTCGACCGTCTCGATGATCGTGACTCGGGCGATCTGTGCCGGCGCCGCTCACGATCATCTTCACCTCTTCGCGATCCCCTGTCTCCGTCCCGCGACCTGTCTCGAGGACGCTCGTGCCTGCGTCTCTTATCCTGATCATCCCGCGACTCATCTCTCCCACTTCGAAGTTTCTTCGCCTTCTTCGCCGTCCGCCTCCTCGCCTCGTCCACCTCCTTCTTCTTCTCTTCCACCAAGTACGCCTTCATCGGATCCTCGTCATCGTGCTCCCTCAACAGCTCTTCCAGTTCCTCCTCCTCACGCAATCTGGGCCTTCGTCGCTCCTCCTCGTCGCTCTCCTCCTCGTCAGACACCCACTTCCCTTCCCTCCGCATCATCGCCTGCCAACTAACGTCAAACTCGGCCCACTCCTCCTCATCCTTCGCCTTGTACCGCGCATGATCGACACTGATCTTCCGCCCAGCCACGTCCGCGCCGCCAAGGTTATCCACGGCCAGATCCGTACTCCGCTGGTCTTCGTACTTGAGCCAGCCGAACCCCTTGGACTTGCCCGTCTCCTTATCCCGCGCGAGCTTGACGAAACACGGCTCGCCATACTGGGAGAAGATGGTGATGACGTCGCCTTCTGTGAGCTCGTACGGCAGACCGCCAAAGTAGATGAAGGCTGTGTCGCGGTAGTCGGTGTGCCAAGAAGCTTCTGGCTTTCTGGAAACCACATCAAGTCAGTACACTCCCGAGCATCACGTCGCATGCAAAACTCACATTCCGTTCTCCAGCTCCTTCTTGTTCAGTTCCTGGATGGCTCGTATCTTGTTCATGGTGTTTTGCGCAGTCTTGGCGTGCGAGGCCGGATGGCTTGAAAAGATTCGAGGTTTGCGATCGACTGTCCCGCAGTGGGGGCCTGCATGCACAGCGGCGCATGAATGAACTGGCAGGCGCGTCTTGACTTGCACTTTTTGGCGGGGCCCCATCACCAAGACAGACGGGCAGCTCTCACAGGTTGGACGTCAACATTGGTCGTCGAAAGCCGAGTGTTTTTCATGAGGAGCCAACCACCACCTTTCAGCAACTGACACGCCCCCCGACTGTACCTTAACGGACTCTCAGCTTGGGATTCGACCAAGTAACCATTGTCCCTCGCGCCTCCCACGACATCATCCGAGCTTTGAGCAGCCACGACGCGTTGTTAAACATCACGTCACATCACAGTACCGGCTCTCTCTCAACGAAGAAACACCGTCCTAGTGCACCTTTCTTCCTGAGAGATTCTGCGCCTCCTCCTCCTCAGTCTCTGCCGCCGTCATGGCGGGCAGAACCCCCCGAGCGTCCACGCACACCGCCGGCTCAGGCGAAGACGGCCGCAACACCGACCAGAAACGAAACCTGTGGACGTCGATGCTGGAATCAGTCGCCAGTGGAAAGCGCCTCCCGGAGAAGAACCTCATCGTGCTGGGTAAGCTACCCAGCCATTTTCGCGCATCACGGCATCTTGCTGACATCTGAAATGGTTGCGCAGGCGGTAGTCCCGAGACGCAACGCGAGTTCATCGAGTCCCTGTCCAGCTCTGAAGGCCGACAAACACACGACCGACAACCTCCGGTCGCCAACAGTTTTGCCCTCGGCTACACGTACTACGACGTCCTAGATGCCGATCAAGACGGTACGTAGGAAGTCTCTCCTGGACATCTGCCGGCACCGTTGCATGGACTAACAAAAGACTCGCTCTAGACACACTGGCCCGCGTCTCGCTCTACTTCCTCGCACAGCCGAGCGCAGAACTCTCGCCGCTCATTTCGCCCCTCCTCAAGCCCGAGACGATCCCCAACACTGCGCTCGTCATCCTGCTCGATTGGTCCCATCCGCACCAGTGGCTGCGCCAGATCTGGAAATGGATCCGGCTGCTCGAGAACGTCATGGGGCAGGTCGACGCTGACGCACGCACTGAGATGGAATCGGTCATGGCTTCATGGCGGGAGCGCGGCCGCGGAGGGTCGTCAGTCAATCTCGACGGCACACCCACCGCCGCAGGCGCAAGCGGCGAAGTCGACGGCCTCTTGCCTCTCGGCCCGGGCGAATGGTCAGAGCCCCTAGGCTTGCCTCTATGCGTGGTTTGCCAAAACGTAAGTTCCCCCTGGACTAGATCTCCTCACACCTCAGACCCGTCTGCTTACCAGACCATCACGAGCAGGCGCAAAAAATGGAGTTTCTCGAGAAGAACAAGGGCTGGAAAGAGCCCGACTTCGACACTGTCCTGCAGTATCTACGCACCGTGCTCCTCCGACGTAAGTGCCCCTACGCCGTTGTCCCACACCACAGTCCGCTAAAGAGTTGAAAAAAAGAAAGAACAAAGCTGACACGCACATCCAGACGGCGCTTCCCTCATTTACACCTCCCAAAACACGCCCTCGCAGCTTCCCCTCCTCATTCATTCCACTCTTGGAATCACATCCCTCCTCAAGCGCCAACCCCCCAAAAATAACGTCATCGACCGCGACAAGATTGTCGTAGCACCAAATTGGGACTCGTGGGGCAAAATCCGCATCTTGGGCGGCACATTCGACGCCGAAACCGTCTCCTCGGGCTGGGAAGCCGATATCCAGCAGCAAGAACCCGCCCACGCAGTGTCGCGGTACGAAGAATGGTGTCGGGATCCCAACAGCGGAGGGCTTGCGCTCATAGAGAGCCTCATGAATGACGGCACGGCCGTCAGCGTTGAGAGCGAGGATCCGCAGGCCTTTCTTGAAAAGCAGCTCAGCAATCTGGAGGCGTTGAAGGCCAAGGCACAGGCGACAAAGTCAGGCGCTGCGCCGACGGCAAGCTTTATTCAAGCTGATTACGCCGAGGAGAAGAGCGTGAATGACCACATCGGCCCTGTGCAGTTCAACATGGGCGGCATTCAGGTCGATGCGGACGACATGTTGCAACGTCTCAAGGTGACAATAACCCCAACTTGCATTCCATTTCCTTCGTCTCGTTGCGCACATTGAATTGACCAGAGCAGGACCGCAACGCACGTGTCTCGCCGGAAGATGACTACGAGCAACAAGAGGACAACGGCTCGATGGGCAACATGGTCAAGGACTTCGATAACGAGCAGCTCCAGAGTTTCTTCAGCGGACTGATGAACAGGACTGCGGGCACTGCGGAGAACAAGTCATGAAAGAAAATCATGAGCCTTCTTCCAATCCCGCGTTGTAGGGAAATCTAACTATGCTGCCACAAACCTTGAACGGAAGAGACTGCGGGGACTGCGGAGAATAAGACATGAAAGAAAATCATGAGCTTCCTCCCAATCACGTGTTGTATGAAGATCAGACCATGCTGCTCCAGATTTTGAACGGAAGAGACTGCACAGAAGAGGGAGAAAATGAATACCCGCTATCAACTACACCACACGCCTTTCGCTCTTGTACCGGAGTTGCGACACAGGCTCGTTGATGCCCAGACGTGCCAACACCAGAGCGCTCAAAAGGCCAGGAAATAGCCACGAGTGCTGAAGCATATCGGGTTCAAACGCATTCAGTGTCTCTTTTGCCATGTTAAGGTAGAACTCGTCGTCCAATAGATGGGCCAACCGAAGCAAATTCTTGGCTGACGCGGCGTTGATCGACGGGAGGGATGTGTCCATGCCTTCTTTGAGGCGTAGAATATTGAAGTCGGATAGGGTATTGCAGGTGGTGAAGAAACCGCCTGTCTGAATGTCTAAAAAGAAGGTGTTCTGTATTCCTGTAAAAACAAAAATCAGCCTGGGTCCAACGCGGGCCAGAGCTTAGGGCTGCTTACTCTGGAGGATATCTGCAAATTCGACGTAAGATTCGTCCCCCGTGGCTCTGTACAAGTCAAGAAGGCCGTTGATGAGGTACGCATAGTCATCTGCGAAGCCCGGCGTGTTACGACCGTCTCTCCACAGTCTGTAAAGGATCTTCGCATCGTTGTCCCAGAGTTGGGCCTTGATAAATGCAGTCGCGGCGGTGGCGGTCTTGATGTATTTTTGGCTGCGCAATTGATCCACGCCCTTGACAGCTATGGAGGCTCGAGCGAGGGCTGAAATAGCCACCGCGTTGAATGCCGTGATGACCTTGTCGTCGAGCGAGGGCCGCAGTCGGTCCTTTTCCCGTCGTGTTTTGAGCCCCTGGCGGGCCGCCTCGATGTGCTGACGGATTTCGTCAATGGGCAGTTCGAATTGCTTGCTGAGATCTTCGGGTGTCCTGACAACCCGTGGGATGTTCCGTTTCATGAATTCGTCGTTGGGATCATAGTCTTCTTCTATGTTACCCCTCTCTCGGACGTCCCAGTACGCGGCTGCGATTCGACTGGCTTGTCTATTCCCGGTCGAGGCGTCCACGACCGAATCGAACTCGCCTCTCGTCCAAAGATAGTACGCGCCCTCCGTCATTTCGTTGTCGCTCCGTCTTGACATTGAGTCGGCGGCTTCGCTGCTTGCGAATCCGCCCTCAGTCAGAACGATGGGCGCCGAGCTGAGGTAGTCAGCAATCTCAATGACTGTGTCATAGAATTCGCTGTCGGCCTTCCCGCCTGAAATTTGCCATGCATCGAGATACAAAGCCAGCAACAGGGCATTATCAACGACAAGTTTTTCGAAGCTTGGAACACTCCAGTCAGATGTGACTGAACAACGAAAAAAGCCAGTACCTCCAATGTGGTCATGTAGAGCGCCGTCTCGAATCCTTCTCAAGGTCGTGAGGGCCATTTTCAGTGCATATCTGCAATCATTATGCCCAACCACATCCTGCACTACGCTAGGAGCTGTGTTGAGATAGATCAGGAAGGCCAGCTTGGGAGGAATCGGGAATTTGGGCGCAAAGCCGAATCCACCATTTATTGGATCCCAAGTACGAACAATATAGCTGTAAGCCTCCTCCAGCTGGTCCAGATCCAGTTCACTGGAGACCTGGCTCTTCTTATGCTCAATCTGGCGTTCCAACGGGGCTGTCTGTGCCGTGGAAACCGCCCAGCTCGGTTTGGCGATGGGATGAAGGCCGCTGAGCTCTCGTATACCAAGAGCACCCTCGGCAGCGAATTCACGCAGCTTACCCACGACCTCGGCAGCCTCCTTACGGCACCTCGTCTCTTGTTCGCTCCATATATCACGCACCCTTCTAAAGATAGTGTAGGTGTCGAGAGGTTCAGGTTGCCAGACCCCCCCTTTCCGCCGGGCTGCCTCAGGTCCAGGACAGTAGGTACGGCCAAAAACAGGCGCCAGGTCGGGTGTGACGAAAACGTTGAGCGGCCATCCACCATTATTGCTGATAGCCTGAACGTAGTTCATGTAAGTCGCGTCAATGTCGGGGCGCTCGTCCCTGTCTACAATCACGGGCACGAAAGATTCGTTGAGGATGGCAGCGCATTCTGGATTTGAGAATGTCTCTTTTGCCATCAGGTAGCAAGCTTGACCGTTCCTTTAGCTGGTTGCCATTTTAAGTCGTGCTTGGGCATCATGAACCATCAAGCGACAGAGCGAGATGTCGAGACTTACTGTGACACCCCTTATAACCGATGTGAAGGAATATGAGCTTGTTCTCCTGTTTCGCTCTATTGATAGAGTCACCGTCCAGCACCTGCCATTTCACTTGACTATGCTCGCCGCCACGGATGAACGGGCTTTTGCTGAGCGCAGTGCGATTCTGCAGAGCGGACCTCGGAGCAGTAGCGCCCTGGTCATTTTCTGATTGATCAACTGCGGTCACTCCTCGTGCTGCCGATGCGCTCAAATTCGAGAGAGGCATTTTTGTGGTGAGAACGAATGAGGCGAGAAGAATGACATAGAAGAGGTATGAACAGCTAGCTCTTGACAAGATAGAAGCGGCACGATGATAAATGACGATGGTTTATCAGCAAACAAACAAACAAACAGATGTTGTTATTGCCTGCGGGAAGAAGGGCGGAAAAGGGCAGAACCATTCGCAATCGACCGGCGAAGGATCTACTCATACAATGTCGTCACAGCAGGTCGTGGCTGCCGTGGCAATAGTGAAAAATCACGAGGAACTCAGGGAAAGTCACAATCGCAGAGCTTCTGACGAAAGTCGCGGGGTCGCAAAGCCGTACGAGGCTCCATCTGGTTCACCGTGTCCGCCCCACCATCCTGGGTGGTACGCAGAAGTCCGCAATCCCAAAAGTCCCAGATTGATGACGGGCACGCTGGTCGCCCCAAAGTGGTCCATGCTGCACACAACAGCAGCGAGCAAGCGTATTCGGGATTCTCATTGCTTGGGGATAATGTGAGGATGGGTCGCGAATTTGTGGGAAGCAACGCTCCTCATCACGAGGCCAGCAAGGTCTGTCTCACTGCTGGATGAGGTAATCAATCGGGCGTCGAGTTTGGGAACTGAAGCCAGCAGCAAGGGGAAAGAGCGACGTGCAGTCTCGCTACGCCATCTGCAATGCATGACCCCGCGGCTGGCGAGCACTCACGAGGGAAGTCAAGCGTGGATCCCTATCTCTAGGAAACATGCATATGTACCTAGTACATAAGCACATAAAGTACTTCCGCTGCGACGTCGCATCACCATGTCAGGCCTTAAGAGTCGAGGGAAAACCCCCCAAAAAACAAGGGAAGAAACGAAGAGGACCTCAAAAAGAATGCAAAATACACAAGGTGCATCGATGAGCGAGACCATCATGATTTGCCCGTTGATTATCATATGACAAAGTGCTGAAAATCGAAAAGCGCATCTTGTTTTCCAGCTCCGCGAGCCAAAATGCCGCTCAGGACGTGACCGGACTTTGTTGCGTTGCCTCCCCCGCAGAGGCAATGCACGATGCACGGAACGTCCTCTCGCTGGTGCCATCTCCAGCGACCCCCGACAAATCTCGGCCGCTCGGGCGCCTGCCAGATGCCCGGAAAGCCCGTTTTGGCGCCCAGCCGGGTGGGAGGCCAGGTTCGAGGCCACATCGTCATCCCCCGAACCCATTTGTTCCATGCAAGCAAGCCACAGGACCCAAGGACCCTTGCCCTACCAAGCGGTTGGGTTGCCATCCAGAGTCCAAGCTGATCTTCCCGTCCCCTCAGTTTGCAGGGACCGGGCCCCGTTGGCAGCTTATTATTAGGGCCTGTGATCAGCAGTCTGGGCACCCGCGCAACCACTCCCAATGAACAACGAGCCAGCGGATCTGCAACAAGATCTCACCCCGGGGTCGCTCTGGGGATACGTTGAGATGCATCGCGTACCATGTACGGCCAGACGTGCGACAGCATGAAGCATTTGCGTACTCGGAGAGCGTTTCTGGGCAGTGGCCAGCCGTCGCATCTCCCAAAAGAAAGAGGTCAACGACTGACGAGACAGGCAGCTCAATAAGCTCAGCATACGGCAAACTAAACTTTGGCGCCACTGGTACGATAAATATTCTTTGTGAATAGCATGCATGGGCTTTTTCTAGATGTTTCATCGATCAGGTCATCTTGCCGAGAGGCTCTTGCCGCTCTGGTAACAATAGTGGCAGGTCAGCCTTGCTCGATCCGGCAAACCGATGGTATACCGGTCGTCTACTTGTTCCTCGAACGCGCAGACAAAACCTGAAGCACCGTCAGATCGTGTTCATGACTGGCATATTTGCCCATACCGACGATGAGTGCAGCACACCAGCAATCTCGCCATCGGCCCTCGACCGTCCTCATCCCCTAGAAGCGGCGGCTCGTACCGCAATATCTTGCAATTTGTTCGTGCTGGGCATTTCCCGCTGTACAGGGTCCTCGCGCCCCGCGCCCCCCGCAGCGGCTACCGATGGAAAGTCTACTTCACTATTTTAGTAACGGGCAGTTGTTGTATTTGTGAAGTTGGCCCATCGTCAGCCACAGTGTCAGTGCCACTGGCGATACATCTTCCGCGCAGACTGGAACTTTCCCGCCAACGCAGCAAGGCGCCTGGCACACGGTCATCATGCTGACGTTCTACACTTGGCCGAAAAGCCTCCAGCTGCTGCCTGCCTCACTAAATGACCCACCTGGGGGGAGCGAGTGCTATGGGCATCATTCTGTACGCAAGGCTGGCTCCGACCTCTTACATATATGAACCAAAATCCCATGCCACGGAAACCCAAGAGATTCCAGACACTGATATCGGATTCAATTCATGCACACCATCATCACACAACATGGCATTCGCTCTCACTCATAAGGCTGCTGAGCCACAGTCCATGATGAAGCCAAAAAGTAAGCAAATGGATTTTTTTCGGTCGTTTCCCTTTGCCGCCTTACGCTTCAAAGAAGTCTAACTAATATGCTTCTCATCGCTCTTAGGAAACCGTGCTTCTCTCACGCCTGTACAGCTCCAACATAAGCGGGCTCATGACCGTGAAGCCCAAAGAATGAACCGCAGGAAGGTCAAGGACCGCATCGCGCGGTTAGAACAGGAGTTGGAAGAGGAGAAGGGGGACATCAGCTCCAGCAAACTATATCAGGAACTCCTACGGCGAAATCAGATGCTCAGAGAAGAGATCGCCCTTTTTAGAAGATGCCTCTCTACCAACACAAACACAGTCTCATCACCAGGGTCCGACTGTTCAAGTAGCGGCAGCGTGGACTACTTCCATGCAGAGAGAGGTTTCCTTCGTCCCAAACAAGACACCTGCCGCTACACCCCCCCACCGGGTGCTGCCAGGCCTTCAGCACCTTTGCCAATGGGGTCCTTAGCGATGAGATGCGATGATCGCAGTACAAGTCTCAGGGAGTATGGAATGAAACCACATCTCATCAATTTTTTGCCTGGGAGCACTTCACAGCCAGTCGCTTGCCACAACAGCCCCGATCTTCCAAGCAATCCTTACGGTTCAGGTAACGCATTCTACCACGAGATCGACAACTACATAACAACAGCCAGCTGTGCGCTCGCGGTGGAGGCGAAGCAAGAGTTCAGCCACGATCACCGGTCATTGGACGGCGTCTTTTGGCCACAACGCCCTGATGTAGATGTTTGCGGCAGAGAGGTTGAGATGCCAATGATGTTGGGTCTCGGGACTACGCAGCCGCAGCCGCTAGACTGGCCCGTCATTTGGAGCTATGCACATTGACGGGGGCCACGTCAACGGGGTACTTTTAGTCAATGTAACGCTGTGACGGCTTGAGTCTACCTTGTCTGGTTTCACGTGCAGCGTCTTGTACTCGCAAAATAGGGGTCTCTTCGTGCTCAGCTTTGGCTCTGCGCCGGTACCATGCGGACAAAGCAGCAAGCATACATGGAACCCGATGACTTCGATGCAGGCACCATCGACGATGACACATCCACTTGTGCAGAGACATCGCGCTATCTGACCGCGACCAGTTCGAGGTTTACTGTTGAATGGTTCGCGCTAATCGTTTTCCGCTGCTTTGCAGAGGGTGTAGCGGAAGTCATTGCTTTTTGCAATACAGTCCTTACCCTTCCTCCCTTTCTCAAATACAGACAGATGGGGAATGACAGAACGCGCTCCATCGGAATGCGCCAGTCCAAAGAGTTGGGAAACCGTAGATTTCGGCAGCAGCCTCCGCCGAGAGCACACCCAAGCCAGAAGTAAACGTGCAGCAATGACAATAATAAAGATCACGGTCACCGGCAGGCTCGCCTCCCTAGCCCGGAATTTCCAAGCCCAAAAGGCCAATATTTGGAATGAAAAGACAACGGCTCCGCCAAACACGCCCTGGTGGCTTGCGGCAGCCCAGGTCGCGAGCTGGCGTCCGGCAAACTGGAAGAGCCAAACCCTGCCGTGCTGAAGCTCCGCCTCGAGGCTATACTAAGAGGCGTCGGGCGCATCCCAGCCATGAGCCACGGTAGGCATCCCGCGGCCCATCGAAGCGGCCATGGGCCATCGTCGCTGTTACATCGCGGGGGGTTGAGGTCACGGGGAAAGACGCCGCTGTCATTGGCCGTGGCTTGCTTTGGGGCTGCACTCGGACCCAGCTGAACGGTCCGTAATTGAAGTGATTATTAAACGCAGGTGCATCCGTCGGCTGCGTGTACCACGGACTCGGCCTTTAATGAAGCGACCGACGCCATGCCACCGGTATTCTAGTTCGAGTGATAACCTCTTCGAGCGAAGTGGTGTTTTCCGGGCGTCGGGGTCGAGTGGATCCCCGCGTGACAGGGAGGATAGCCTGCACAAGAGTATATATTGCAAAATAAAACAAGAAACTTGTGGAGTTGGACCTTCCATACGAACTAATTTCTTGCCTTTTACCAGAGATTACCGTGGAATGGCCAAAAACACTCCGTTCATACAATCTTTGGAACCACTTCATTCGAAACTTGCGAAAGTTTTTTTGCGATTTTTTTTTGGCTGCAAACGCGCGACTTATTCGTGCTGCATATTTTAACTTAGTTGATTCCCCTCTAATATGCGTTTTTTTGCAAGGACCATTGGACTTGCATTGTCGTGTTACCCAAGCTGATTTTGGACGTGAGGCGTCTTTCCCGTGTTTTGCTTCGACAGCGAGAGCGAGGGGATCATCACCATCTACAATCGACTTCAGCTGATCGCACACCATATGCTTCCACGATCGCGCTTACCTAGTCTTCCGTGATTGTTTCGCTCAATTGAAATGCAGGGTGTCAAGATAATGCCCTTTCCCAGTAGGATACCCTCTGCCGTCGTTCAGCTCATCCCACTCGAGCCGGGATCTGCAGCGATGACATGTGTGGTGCTTTGCCAAAAGAGGTCTGCCGGCGTGCGGCAAGTATAGTCTACGGATGTTGGATTGAGCGCTGCGAGCGCTATTTCCCCATGATCCTGATGGTGAAACATGAGGCTGGATGGAGAGCATGGGGCACATTGAACGGTAACTACAAGAGCTGAATAGTCAAAGACAAGGTCCGAGTCAAAGCACCGCGCGGCTGATCATGATCGTGTCTGCATTGTTATTAGAGATCGAGCCTGGCTCGGGACTTTCCTGTAAGAAGGCTACTGCTCAACTCCTTTATGCGGCAAACAAGGCCGGCTCGCCGTCTTATTTTCCGACCGTTCCTGAGACCACGCAGCCACGTATCTGACAGTGGAGGTGTGGCGCGTTCCAGAACCGTGTCTTGCAGCACTCACTCACTTTACTGCGAATTGTCAAGACAGCCCGATAGAGAAAGAAAGGGCGAGAAAACAGAAAATGCGGCTAGCTTGAGACGCGGGGAATCTGGGATCGCTCCCCCGGAGAAGACCATCGCCGCAGAGAGGTTCATCCCTTCAAAGGAGTACTGTTACTCATCTTGAGTAACGAGCGCGACTCTCTTTTCGACTCATTAATTCATCAATTCCATACGAAAATGACCAGACTATCTCTGCATCGCGCAAAGATGATGACGAGCCTCGAAAATCACCCACTGGTTTCGGTAGGGAATGAATGAAGTTCTGGCAAGGCGCACCTCCGTGTGAATGCGACCAAGGAATAGAGCGCTATGTCTTACCGGGACCTTTCTTTTTTGATTGCGACTAAAATTTTTGCGTGGGATGTAGAATTGTTTGATTGGTCTTGTCATCAGTGTCAAAATCAGCTTTCTGACGAAGCCAGTTGACCGAAGCGATATTGCCCCCAGCCCAGGCTGCCCTCATGGAAGGTCCAAGTCTGCTTCGCCCAGTCGTCATGAGCTGCGCCGGCCGCCACAAAAACGGGCATCAAATGATCCATGTGCGGGTGAGCCTGGCGTGCGTCAGGCCTTGTGCATAGAGCCGCCATTGCTTGCTCTCGCTCCTTTGGGTCTGCCTCGACCGCGTTCTTGAGCGCAGTGTCAAAGCTGACGGTATACGGCAACGGCGCCCCGTCGCCCTCGAAGACGGACTGCAAGTCGCGCAAATTATGCACTGTCATGCCAGCCCCGATGATGACGATGCCTTCATCTCTCAAACTGGCAAGCGCCCGGCCAAGTGCATAATGGTCCTCGGCAGACTCAGATTGGAGTAGCGACACTTGCACGAGTGGCACGTTGAGAGGATTCGTCTCTGGATCGAAAGCAACTGTGAATCCAGACCATACGCCGTGGTCAAGACCTCGACTGACGCCCGCATTGGGGATGCGCGCCTCGGACAGCTTGGCGCCAATGATGCGCGCAAGTTCAGGGCTGCCTTTGTTTGGGTACTTGGCCTGATAGTAATGGTCAGGGAACCCGTAGAAGCTGGGAAGAAGGTCAGCAGTGCTCGTCTATCCAGTGTTAGATGAGCGCGTCGAGATTACTCATAAATCAAGTCTGCCTCTTCGTCTTTATTGATGAGAACCTCATTGGGGCCGCCCTGCCAGTGCGCGGAGACGACCACCACTGCTCTGGGTTTCACATTTTGCGTTATCTCGCGACCAATTTGTTGGAGAACGGTGAAGACCGGGTGGCTGGTGTTGTACTGGACGCTGGGCTGGTGGGTTTCACTCAATATCATGGTCACATAAGGTATGTTGGGGTGGCCTTGACTTACACCACCGTGACTGAAGAAGTATACAGGCGCCCGCATATTGTCTAGGGATAAGTGATTTCGCAGGGCGAGAAACAAGCCAAGACAGAGAGCCAGTGACGCTGTGAGAGCAGAGAGGCTCAGCATGGTGATTTGAGGAGTGACAGCGATCTGGACGATGCTTATTTGTAGGGGGCATGCCCATTAAAAATGCATGTAAATGGATTAGGAAGCAAGCGCGCGGCATTGGGAAAGCCATGACTCAGCTACAAATTGTACTGCACAATTGTGATATTGGCCAGTCGACCAGACCCTGGAACACATGAGGGAACAAGTCGCCTGAATTCTCGAGTAGCCTGAACAGGAACAAGAAAATAGGTCGGATGTTGTGGGCGATGCAGGCCGTCGACAAGCAGATTGCAAGTCGAGTTTCGTCATTGGTCGCTCTTCCCCAGGAGATCGGTGAGGTGAGGGGGCCTTGGCGAGGGGCTGCTCCCATACAGATCAGTAAATGCCAGCATCGGAGATTTGACGGAAAGCCACAGTCATATGGTGGCAACGATGGAGTTTTGAATTGAGACTTCAATTCGAGATTGTCCATTTCTCGTCAAACACAAAAACTGGTACATTACTTCAAGTTGCCAGCTGCGCGTTACCTCAGGTAGCCGCGCTACGACTTTCACGCTTCGGCGCCGGATAAACCCCGTTTTCAGTTGCCCTGCCAGACGCGACAGACCTAGCGGCCACGGCAGGCGCAAACGGGCACGGACCTGCCGCGGCCAAATAAACCCAGCTTCCTCTGAATACCAACAGACGCATCGTTTCGCAACTGCACCCCGTCCCCGAGTCCACGATTCGAGAGCATTCACGCCGACTCATGGCTCCTCTCATCCTTCATAACGTTCCCGATGAGGAGTGCTACGTCGGCGATGATGGTGTCAGGCGCCCCTACGCCATGTACTTCAACCAGTCCGTCTTTCATCATCCCCAAGACGTCATGAGACGACGAGCGCGGCCATTGTTTCCGCAACTGACGCGCCCTTTCTTTCTAGACACGAGGCACTCACCGGCAGCGGCACAAGATCACGGCGCAATGCCGCAGAAACAGGCTCCTTTGGCAAATCCACAAGACGCTCAAGATCGCGGACCGGCACGCCTGCTCGCAGTCGCGAGAACCCGACCTCGGCCGCCGCCGACAAGCTTTTTGGAGATTGGTTATCGAATCAAGCTGCTGCTGCGCCCCCTTCCAGCTCTCAGCGTAGAAGCGGCGGCTTGCTGCAGGATGATGTGGCTCTTACGCAAGGAGTCGTCCAGTCCACTCCCGTCGAGCTGATCCTCCGCGGCTACCGCTCCTCTTCTCAGCAGTACGCAGCCATCTCACACTACGAGAATCTGGCAGGTCCCATCTTGGAGGACTACACTCGCGAGCCTCCCCTTGCGCAACGTCGATATAGATCGGAGCTTCGCGATCCTTCCTTAACACGTCGGCGCACGCTCACGCCTGACGAACGAGCACTCGTTAGTCGCGCGGATGGTGGCGAGCACTGGGTCAAAGTGACATTTGAAAGCGCCGAGGCCGCCAACGCCGCAATTTATGCCAGTCCCCAACGAATCTTGGGATATCTGGTATACGCCGAGCCCTACAGGGGTGTCTCACTCGTCAAAGACGAGGCTTGTCCCGACCTTGACAGCATAGCCGATCACGAGCATGAGCGTTCACACAGCATGCCGGCAGCCATCGGCACGCCTCACCCAAAGACCGCCACCAGCGGCATGCCGTCAGTCCTTCGGAGTCGTCTTTTAGATCTCTCGCCATCAGATTCGAGAACTTCTAGCCAGACACTCGACACGACTACCCTGACGCCTTCACACTCATCTGCCACGATAACCGATGCAGTTGGACAGGGCTCGGGCGCGCAGCCGGCGCAAACAGAAATCGACGACGGCATCTTTTGTCGGCGTATCCCCACGGCCCGTCGAGCCCGCTTGCTTCCCGCCGAGCAGGCTCTGCTTCCACAGCATTCCGCCATGCAGCGCTTCGTTAATGCGGTCCCGTTTATCAAGTGGTTCAGTGGTAGCATGATTGGCAACGAGGTGCCACGGACCGAGACAGGCGAGTTTGACTGGGGCCGAGCCAGTCTGTACTGGAAGATAATATGGTGGCTGGACGCAACGTTTGGCCTCTTCAAGGGCGATGTGTACGCCATCGACAAGGACGACTAGAGGCGCTTCCATTGTTGATGAAGTACGGTCAGACGTTTGACTCAAGCTCAAAAGTCCAAGTCACGTCTTCAGCGCTTCTTTATTTTTCGTTCTTTGGTAAAAGCAATCTCGAGGCTGAGCACTCCTTCTTTGCATTACTTGCATCCAACACCAGCATTAGAGAGTAAAATGGGAAGGGGGGGAGGGGGGTTTTCAAAGCAGTAGACAGCGCATTACCGATAATCACAGACCACCCAAAAGGGGGTCCAGCATCAGAGGAACGAATGTCACCACGCAGCAACGGCTAATGTACTTGTATTAAGATGCGGAAACATGGATGAAAATTCTGCCAGTGATGTATGTCGTATTAATGCACACCGCATGCTAATCATGATGAGCAATGACGAGTTTCCCCAACGCCACAGAAACAAATGAAGTGATACCCAACAATGCATAACGCGGTTCTAGAAACAAAAGCAGCAACAGTGCTCTATATTTAGCGCGCGAAAAACGCTCTTCTTGTCATCATATGCCCAAACTCCATTGTCACGGCGGCTGTGTCCTCTGTCTGCCCCTCTGAGCTTCGTCTTCCTCTTCGTCCGCTGCTCCGCCGCCTTCTTCCTCCTCGTTCATGGCGCCCAACGACTCAAAAGTCACATCGGCGGGGACTCTCCGAATGGGCTGTGGCGAAAAGGGCCGAGCGCCACGGGGCTTGTTGAAGTCTGCCGACAGGATGCTCTCGGCGTCGACCTGTCTGCCCGTGTCGGTGAGGGCAGCCAAGCTCTGGTACCTGTCCTCGTGGTCCATGAGCAAACTGTCTGGTCTGCCGTAGCTGCTGGCGCCGGCGCCCGGAGGCGGCAGAATCGGCACGATGGAGTCAGCCAGGATGCTTTTGGGCGGCAGTATGGAGAAAAGGCTCGTGGAGCTCTGGTCGTGCGTGTCGTCGGCGGCGGCGGCGGCGGAGTGGGCGGCGAATAAGTCAACGCCCTTGTCTAGGAGGTCGTCGAGGCCGCCGCCTGTCCAGCCTTTGCGGGCGAGGCCTTCGTAGATGTCGACTTCGGCGCGCACGAGGCTGCAGCTGGCGTCGACGATGCGGGCGCTCGTGTCTTGGGATTCACGCAGGAGGGCGCGCGCGTGGTCGGCGTGCAGCGTCGTGAGACCGTCGAGCTTCAGCGTCAGGTTGACCAGGTGGGCGCGGAAGCGGGCGACGTCGCGCCGGCGCTGCTTGTGTAGCTTGAGGCCTTCCTTCTCGAGGCGCTTGACTTCTTTGGTCTGCGCCTTGATGCGGGTCTGGTATGTCTCTTCCTCGTCGGCGATGACGCTCTGCCATTTATCTAGGTCGTGGAGCAGCGGGACCTCGAAGGAGCGATAGACCGTCTCGGACAGGATCTGCTGGTGGTTGGCGATGAGGTGGTGCAGGCCGGAGGCGGAGAGGAGCGTGTCTGCCGTGCAGGAGGCGCCGCTGCTGCCGCCGCCGCCAGCCGTCGTGAAGGAAGCTGCCATGTGGTTGGCACCGGATGGTGGCATGGGGTTGATGGGCTCGGCGCGCGCTTCCTTAAGGCGGGCGCAGGCTTCGAGTGACGAGGCGAATGCCGAGGCTGCGCTCGAGAGGGTCGCCAACGCGAGACGATACGACTTGGCCGAGGCGACGAGGTCGGAGTAGGCTTGTTGGGAGGAGGCGAGGTCGGCCTTGGTGAGGACGGCGTGGGCTGGGCGAGGCGCCGGCGGTAGAGGTAGGTTGAATTGTGATATAGGATTGGCTGTGGACGCGATTGAGTACACGGGCGAACTGGGCACGGGCGGCAATTGCGAAGGCGACGGCGAGGCCGCGCGAGATGGCGACGGCGACGGCATCACCTGCACGTTCGGTGCGTGAATACGGTCGTGTTTGTGATGATGCCGATGACGATGATGGAGTCGATAAGGATCGAGGCCGCAGCGGGGCAGAAGAGAGCGAAAGGGGAGGGATGGGTGGCAATTGTTTCGCTGCTGGAACCGCTTACATGGCACTGGGACGAAATGATTCTGGAAAACGACGAAACAAGAAATGCCAAACAGGGCGACGTGGTGTTGGAAAGTTGATCATAAGCAATGGAGAGGAGGGGAGGGGCCCAGCCAGGAGGAGATGAGGGGCTGTCGGGTGCGACTAACAGAGACGCGTCTCTGGCGCGCGCAGCTGAGATAGATTAAGCTGGGGTGATGAGTCTTGGCCACTTCGGAAATATGGCATTTGTTGACGCCAAACGCTACACATTGCGCCTGTGAATTCATCTGATGCTTTAGAACGGGCACGCACTGTCCCGCCTGGAGACTTCAGTCTTCATCTGCTCGAAATATTCTTACACGGTCTTGTGATTGTGAGGGCCACACTTCCACGAGCATCCCCGGCTGACAAAAGGTACCACCCTCTGGTCCTCAGCCAGACTCAGAGGGCGCCACTTTATCTTCCCGTCAATCCCCCTCTTACCCACGCTGACGTCGTGCCACTCTAGCCATTGGAGCCTGGGTGTCATCACCAGCTTCCGGCAACTCGTACACACCAGCCCGCCCGTCACTTTCTGTTGGGCTACTCGCTCGAGCAGCTCACCGAGGCGTGAGAACCCGTCAGGCAGGTATTGCGGGAGTCGGTCGAGCTCCTTCGTCTGATAGCATTTTTGCAATGATGCCTCTGTCAAGGTTGGGACACGACTTGGCCGATCGCCTTTCTCCTCTTCGCTGTCTCTGGCTGGCGACACCTCCAGCTTCCCTGGCTGGTCACAGGCTGGAAAACGAAAGCCCGAAACCACATTTCCAAATGAGTCGGTCAATTGCAGCCGCGAACGACCACAATACCGCGCCACAAGGCCCTCTTGTGTACGGCCATCATCGGCGCCGCTCGGCTTGTGGCAGTCGATCAGAGTCCCTGGCTGGTAGAATGGGTTCGGGTGCACAATCAACTCCTGCAAGTTCCTGGAAAACAAGTCCAAGAGCTCTGCTGGAAGCCCTCTCAAGCGATTCTGTGATAGATTGAGCTGTCTGAGATTGAACAGCTTCGCGATGGCAGGCGGAAGCTCAGTGATCTTATTTCCTCTCAAACTCAAGACGGTCAGATTCTGCAGCTCGAATAAGGCTCCCGGAAGTTGCCTGAGCTGATTCAACGCCATATAAATTTGCAGCTCCGGGGCCTTCTGCTCAAATGCGACGTCCTTGGCTACCATAGGAACACAAGTCAAGGTGGCCAGAGGTCGTATCGTCTCGTTGGATAACGCTGCCAAGCCCATGGACCAGAGGTCGACAGTCTCGTTCCCTCGATCCAGGCAATCTTGGATTTTTTTACGCGCCAAAGCCTCTGCGTCAGAGATCTTGGCAGTGTCGGCCTTTGGTAGCATTGTTGTCTGTGGTCGTCGAAACCATTGAGGCAACTTAGATCGTGCAAGCATCTCGGAAAGTTCCGACGAGAGGTCGTCCGTGTCATCACTGCCGAGATAGACACCACTGTCAACTTGTCGCACCATCTTTCTCTCCATCCTCTGAGCCCTCCCATGAGAAACACTTTGGCCTTCGCCGAAGGTCGAATCGGAAGACGCGGGCTGCTGTCGAAACCATGACCCGATGTACCGCTTTTTCTTGCGACCCTCGACGTAGTTATCCAAGCCAGGATCGTCGTCGCTAGAGAAGATAGCCGGGTCGCTCGAGTTATGCAGGCCGTCGAAGAGCGATTGGCGGACACGCTTGCGGTTTTTGTTGCTCGGGGGTTCACCTTGCTGATCCCCAGCCAGCGCCGGCAAACGAGGTAGGGATGGCTCTTCGGCCATGGCAGCCGTCGGCTTACTTGCCGCACAAAGTAAGTCAATCAAAGTTGCGTCGTAGAAAGTGACGTAAAGATTTGCACGAGCTTCGTTGCTCTATCCGGACAAATAATAGAACAAAAGGTCGGATATGCGAACCAGCATGCCGTGGATCAGAAGTGGGAGACGCGCTGGGCAACGCGCACCAGGAGCTCGGCACGCACACCGAGTAAATAACCTAACTTAGCTCCGGGGTCCAATCTGCAATCACCAAATTCCCCACAATCCCATCTCCACGCCACGCGTTGTCGCGTGCGCTCCTGCCTCGGTGGGGCATATACGAAGTATATGAGCACCACTGGACATATGATTAGAGAGAGCCATAATTCTGAATTCTCTCTTCTGATTTCGGAGCGAATTTTTCCGGTAATTGGATCACAGCCGACAGCATCATGCCTTTCGCCTGATTGGCTTGGCGATCCGGGGACTTTCAAGAGCAGAGGCCACGTCAATTCAGACGCACGCAGAGATACGGGGCCATTCATCCTTAAAGAATGCCGAGTTTCTCCTTCATTTTCGTTGTGCTTCTTTTTTCCCTTCTCAGCGCACTTGATGTCGTCCGGGCCTAGTCCCAATCTTCCTCGTCGTCGCCTGCGGACCGTCCCATTGTGCCACTCTTGATGCTCCTGCCGATGTCGGCAGATCGCTCCGCTTCAACATCGTCGACAGCTTGTCTCCTTTTTATGATTCGCATATCTGATTCGGGGACTGCACCGACTCCAACGAGAATATCGTCGAGATTTCGCATGCTCGTTCGAACGCCACCGAGCGTCATGAGCGTGACAATTTGTTTGGCTATGTCTCCTTTCTGATAAACAAGGATTGTGGGACAATTTCTGTCAGGGTAGCCTTCGATGGCCTGACTGGCCCTGATCTCACAGAACTTGATATCGCCATACTCCTTGGCCGCCTGTCTCCAAAGCTCTGAAAGAACCCTGGATTCAGCGTTGGTGCCCATACTGGATGTCAGGTTGACGAGCACAGTGCCTTGTTGAGATGCCTCGGTGACTTCACGCTGGTAATCTGGTTTCGAAATTGGATAGACACTACCGTGGACAGATTTTTTCTGCAAGCTGCTAAGCTCGGCCAACCGTTTCTGTCGATATTGATCCAGGAATTCGTCGTCTTCCAAGTCTTCCAGCTCGTCTAATTCGTCCAGATCTTTTCCTTCAAGCCGGTTCTCGTGCGCGAGACGCCGGCCTTCGAGAATTGCTGCCTCGATTGCTGGAGTGGGACTGGGAGGCTTCTCCGGGATGACGCCATGCTTCCGTAAAATATCATTCCTGGTCAGAGTTCAGACGTTTGCCCACCATTGGCAGCGTCGTGGGACTCTCACCATTCTGTATCTGCATTTGGATCATCGATAGGCACAGCTATGCGCTGATCACCCGGGGCTGCCATACTTCAATGAAGATAGCATGGGCATACCCTTTTTTGGGGCAATTGGAAGGGAAGTCTAGACGCAAAAGCGCAGATCAAGGGCCATTTCCTCGCTCGCATGTATATTATCACGCGGGCCTTGCCCCAGGCAACAGGTAAAGAAGGTGCCCCACTATGGCCAACCAAAGAACTTGTCATGGAGACTGCTGCAAATCACAATTCGTTGTGGGGTCATCAGTGTATTTCCACCATTCAGCCAATCATGGGCTGGTAACAGAGTATCACGTGGTCATGGGCCCAAGAACCCTATCGAACTAGCCTCCTTTCGGATCAATTTTTCGACCGCAGGCAAAGTCGATTTCCCCCTCAAATCCACTGAACTTTTCCTTGCTCACCACCATTCACGCACTGCAAGTAGCGAGCCCTCCTACGCCACGAGACCTGGTTAAGCCTCTCGACCGTCGCATCAAAACATCGACAGTTTTATCTTTATCTACAGTCAATCAAAATGGTGAGCGACACTTGTTTCACTTTTTCCCAGTATCTGCAAACGATACCGATCAACCGGGAGATTTGAGGTTCCTGTGAATGAGCACAAGCGAAACCTTGATCCCGCCCTGGTAGTCAACCGAGACTCGCCGGCTGTCTCATGTCACGCAAAAATTTGCTTGATCATACTTTGGATACATCGAAAAACTAACATGTGTACGCAGGTTCTCGCAGTTGACCTTCTGAACCCTTCGAGGGCCGCCGAGGCTAAGAAGCACAAGCTCAAGGTACGACGATCATCAACGACTTCTTGAAGCACTGCGTGGCTTCACGCCATCTATCGGTACCGCCATCTCTGATCCTGATGGACTCTGAATCTAATCACGCATCGTTTAGACCTTGGTTCCCGCTCCTCGTTCTTTTTTTATGGACGTCAAGTGCCAGGGCTGCTTCACTATCACCACAGTCTTCTCGCATGCCCAAACCGTTGTCATCTGCCCCGGCTGCACCACAGTCCTGTGTCAACCTACCGGCGGTAAGGCCAGATTAACTGAGGGTTGCTCATTTCGAAGAAAGTAAATCGCCATTGCGTAGTTTACTTCTTTGGGTACTCATGACTCTTACGGTTTATCCATGGTGATCCCATCTCGGATCTGCAAATCCAACGCAACCTGTTTTCGGCAAACGAGCACGAGGAAGGGATTTTATTTCTGGCTCAACTCGGCTCGCGTTGACCATCACAATAATCATCGTCTCCTTTTGCAGATAGAAGATGGAACACCCACGAACTAGGCGTTTGGGGGGTCTCCGGATATCACGCATGGCACATTTTCATCTCCTTCTTTACCGTCTGCGCGCGCTTCTTGTATCACAGAGTCTCTTTCATTAGGAACAGAAAAGCACTGCATATGGGGTGGATGGCCGGAGAAGGGCTTTCCACGAGTGTCCGCTTAATGGTCCCAGATGGCAGACCGGACATGAGGACGTGGAACCGCTGATTTGAGGATTGCTACATACCTGAGTGCTCTAGGTAGCGGAGGATGGGCACTACGCTCGCAAATTCCATGTGGTCTCACGGATCGTTTTTGTCATGCCTTGTACGTGGCCCTACCATGCATCACGTAGAGAATGAGTGGATGTATGTTTCTGTGAGGATTGGTAATAAAACATTCAACAGTCAACTTCCCTTGACCATTGCCAGATGACCAGCAAGATTCTAGGCACTGTCATTGTTGTGGTCGAAAATGGCACGATTCTTAATACGCACATGCGTTCCTTACACTCTCGGTGGAAACGGTGCAGGTCATTCTCCCTCTCGTCATGGACACTCAAGGGAACGTTACAAAAGTACTCCAGACATGGAAATACAGATGTCAGACCTACGCATGTCCGATCATAGTGCACTGGGAAGAAGTCGTGTTACGGGATGATCGGCTTTGTCCGTGCTTAATTTACTTGTCACCTGGTGCGCGTGATACATGCATAGTGAGAACCCCAGACCGCGGACATGCTCATCTCTGCCGGCAATGCAATAGTCTTGGAGAGCCCAAATGGTCGGAGAGGTTGTCATCGAGAAATAGAGGCATCAGTACGATGCCTCGCCTTCACAGAGTTTGAGTGAGATCAACTTGATGGATCCAAAAACCCCAAATTTGACTTTGGGCGTCACTGGATCAAGCCTCAGAAAGTATGTAACTCGAATTTGCACTTTACGCGAAAATCCCGCGACAACGACACGCCCATCAGCCTGCGGCCCGCCCCACCGCTAAGGCTGATTGCCCTATCATTTATAAGGTCAGCCTGTAACTGACCCTGGTATGTTCCAACGTCCCAGCCTCCTGCACTGCATGCACTGCACGATTGCTCGGACGAGCCCAGTCTCACGTCTCTACTGGGCTTTCCGACCTGGTGCTGGGCCCTTCATGCAATCCCACTTTCCAGGTCATACAAACTTTCATTCACCATTGCACTCGTACGCGACATTGTGCGCGCTTGTATTCATAGGCCGGCGACCTCCACGGCATTGAACGACCCTCACCATGTCGCAGCCACGAAAGAAAAACCCCTTCACCGGGCATACCGAGTCCCAACGCCAAACTCCCACCACCATCGAAGACTCCCAGCGCGCGCCTCGCCTCCCAGCCAGCGTACAAGCCAACCTCCTCAGCGTGGGCATGCGGGTGCGCAAAGCCGTTCCTGAGGGATACAAGACTCGCGGCCACAACGCCTTCAAGCTCTGGACGGACACCAAGCCGCTGCGCTGCGCCGCGCCTGCAGAACTCCTCCCCTTTTGCGGTATCAACAAAGTCGGCGGACTGGGGTGCCAGGATGAGCCGGACGAGGAGTGCGTGCCGGAGTTGACGCTCTCGCAGGAGAGCGTGGAGAGCGACGATCTTCCCGAGGGGTCGAAGCGGAAGAGGTCTTTCGTCGAGGAGGATGGGGAGGATGAGCACGGCGTTTTGGTCCCGCTGAAGAAGGGGTGGGATGAGCAGGTCAGTCCCCGGACTGTTGCGCCGTCGAAATGGGTCGGTTCGCGGACCATGGCCGTTCCGAAGACGCGTGCGAAGGGGAGGAATCCGCCTCGCAAGGGCATTCATCAGGGGTATGTCCCTATGGCCGATGACTTTGAGGAGGCTGACTTTCTGGTAATGGGCCAGATGGGCCTGAGTCCGGACATGGATCTTGGCTGAACAAAGTTCCTTTTTGTTTTGCTTTCTGCCGACCTCCATTGGGGGCGTTTATTGCACTTGGGGTTTTGGGACAGCCAGTGGCTTAGATGGTGTACATTGAGGGTTTTTGTTGTTTACAAGACGGAAGTCTGTACATTGGGGCACGGGGGTATCATGGTATAGCACGAATGAATGAATTTGCATACAAAACCGGATTGCTGTCTAACAAATTCGGACACGATTGTGCTCATTTGTCGTCATGACATCTCACATTCAGCCAAAGACAGCTTCAGAGCCAGAAATTGGACATTGACGACCGTTTAAATCTTGCATGGACTACCCCTGTCTACAGGCCGACAAACGGATCGCGAAACTCCAGCAGATCACGCTGCCCATACACCTCGCCAGCGATCGTTAAGATCATGTTGAGCGTGGCACGCAAATTGACACGTAGCTGCATACGCGCCTCTTCTTGAGCATCCAGCGCCTCCTTCTTTACATCTGCGTCCGAAGCGCCGTCTAGCCGGGCGAGGAGGCTCCTTTTGGCGTCTTCGAGAAGGTCTTCTGCTGCTCCATCGCTATTCGAGCTCGACTCCAGGTCCATGGCAACATCTTCCTCGTCAGCGGACTCTTGAATCTCGCCTTCTTCTCCGTCATTCATCAGGTCGTCTGCGACTGGGTGTTCTCCTTGTTCTTCTGACTTCTGTCTCCTGCCTGCTTCTTCGCGTTCTTCTTCCTTTTCGCCGTGGTTGTCAATGTCTGACGCTGTCATGCGCTCATCATCGCTGCTGACATCCACACCATCGTAAACGTCGTTTCCTTCTGCAATTTGCTCTTGCAGCGCGGCCAACTCGGCGAGGCTTCTTCCGACCAGTACCGCGCGTAGCCCCAGGTCCCGTATCCAGCCAATCTCGACGTGGTCTAGCTCTCCGCGATCGGGAAGCCTCGCAAGTAGGCCCCAGATCCACCGACTCGTTCGCTGCGTCAAGGTACTGCCGCTTCGTAGGAGAGGTCCGCCCAGCAGAACTCGAAGGATCCTGAAGACAGTGTCTTTGGACATGAGGGCCAGTTGCAGTGGGTGTGGATCCGCGTTTTGCAAGATGCTGGTCCATATTCTGTTCGTCTTGTGATGTTCATTGAATGGTGCGGCGTACGTGAGGTGCGCCGAGGACAGCCTCTTTGCCACGTCTCCCGGTGGGCTCGAGTGCAAAATCTGTCGGAGGTGCTGATGTTGCTTCAGCGTGGAGGAGAAGTAGGCCTCATGCAGCGCTTTCTCGTCACTGTCGCTCTCCTCTGCAGCCTCGTCGGGCAGAGCGATGTAGGCGCCATCGCGATAGTATCCGCGCGTATCGACAGTGGCGTAGTCAAGATCGTCGCCATCATCGTCCTGCTTCTGCAGATCGGACGGAAGCTGGGGCCCGATCTGGACTTTGGGCGCAATCAGCAAATGTGGGATCTGATTGGCCTCTTTTCTATACTCGTGTCGTGTTGCTGATTAGCATTTTACATCTCTGTTCTGTTACGCGCCGCGGACGTTGGCAATGTTCAGCAAAGAAAATATGCACATTTGGTCACATGAGTGAGGGCTACTACGTACTTGACGGATAACAGGTAAGCCATGGCATCTGCATCGTCCTCGAAGTCGTCTTCGTCGCCGTAGGGAATTGTGGTGGCATCTTCCAGGGCAGAGAAGACATACTTCTGGCCCCAGGTCGGATCTATTGACGAGTTCTGGTGTTGATGTCGCGGCGTGGCTCCCATGTGTTTCTTTGCTCGCTTAGGGCTCGGATCGGAGATCTCGCCGTCCTCGACATCTTCCAGCTCTCGTTTGCTACCCATGGCTGAAAGTTGACCGTGGATGTGACAACGGACGGCGAAGGAATGACGAGAAGATAGGAAAATCAGGTACGTAAACGCATTTTGTTGAAAGGGGTCGGGCTGGAAATCCAGTAATCACTCGCTGACCTATGCCGCACGAAGAAGGGGAGAAGACAAAGAAGAGAGAAAGAAAAAAACTGGGAAGGCGCGAGCTTGCTCGGACAGGGTGACGTCGGCGGCCTCGGCGTGCCAGGGGCCGAGAAACAGCCTACTTCGGCGCAAGAACCGCCAAGCTTACTTATAGCTTACCCGGCAGACAGTAAAGGAAATAAGCTCCCAAGTCTCAGTTCAGTCAAGCAAATGTTCATTTCAGCTCTACACGAGAATACAGATTGCTACCAGCTCAGAACAGCTTCTTCATGACAGTGCCAAACCAATCATGAGGGCAGCTCGTGCGTGCTGCCTTGTTGGCATGCCTGGTCCGCAGCCGCGCAAAACGCCTTCGCTTCGATGCCGCACTCCTCCCAAGTCTTTGTCTCGTTCGCAGAGCATGAGCTGCAACCACTTCGTCAGTCATGGTCAGTCTTTCATCATCAATGTCGCACATCTGTACGCACCTAGCTCATTTCAATCACAGAAGGCACAAGCTTGACGACGCCCGCTGCTCCTCCTCCTCCATTTCTTCCCGGCGTGAAGCCATTTAGGCTGGCTGTCAAGGACAACATCGCAACGTCCGACTTTCCTACACAATGTGCTTCCAGGATTCTACAATCGCACCAATCACCCTACGAGGCCACAATTGTGACGCAATTGCGCGTGAGAGGAGCCACGGTGGTGGGCAAGACCAATATGGACGAGTTCGGCATGGGCTCGCACTCGACCAACTCCATGCACGGCCCCGTCGTGAGCCATCTGTCGACCGACGCGCCGCTCTCGGCGGGAGGGAGCTCTGGAGGTAGCGCAGTGGCCGTTATGATGGGCGATGCCGACCTTGCCCTGGGCACAGACACGGGTGGTTCGGTTCGTCTGCCAGCCTCGTACACGGGAGCTGTGGGCTACAGGCCGAGCTATGGCATGCTCTCACGCTACGGTGTCTTTGCCTACGCGAACTCTCTTGATACTGTGGGATTGTTGGCTCAGGAAGTGAGGCCCATATTGCAGCTCCTGGTTGACACTCGCTTGACCGAGGAGCATGACCCCAACGACCCGACGTCGCTGTCGACAAGCACTCGACAGAGGTGCGCCAGAGCGTGCCCTCCTTCACTGGGAGACCTGTCGAGCCTCACGATTGGCATTCCGGTCGAATACAATATTGAGGAGCTTGATCCATTGATCCGCAAGGGCTGGGCTGCTGCCGCAAACATACTGGAAGCCGCAGGCGCTCACGTCGTGCCCGTGTCTTTGTCTTCCACCAAAGAGGCTCTCTGCGCATACTACGTACTCGCTGCCGCCGAGGCCTCCTCAAACCTGGCCAAATACGACGGCGTCCGTTTTGGTGTTCGCGGAGAGCATGGCGATGCTCAAGGCCACACTCTCTACTCGGAAGCCCGTGGTGCCGGCTTTGGTGCAGAAGTAAAGCGCCGCATTCTCCTCGGAACATACAGCCTTAGCTCCAAAGCCATGGACAATTACTTTGTCCAAGCACAGAAAGTGCGTCGACTGATTCGGAACGATTTTGACCGAGTATTTCGTCTTGATAATCCACTCCACGAGGCAGTGCAGTTTGACCTCAGCGATATGGATGCTTCAACGAGCTTGCAGGACAAGACGGGTCCACGGCAGGTGGACTTCATCATGTCCCCGACGACGCCCTGTTTCGCGCCGAAGCTGCATGATGTCCTATCAGAGAGCAGTTTGAATGCTTATATGGGTGACGTCTTCACTGTTCCAGCCAGCCTGGCAGGCTTGCCTTGCGTGAGTGTGCCGGCAAGAGTGGCTGATAATGCGTTGCCCTTCGGGCTGCATCTGATTGGGCAATTCTGGGATGACGTGAGGCTCCTGAAGATGGCTGAGAATCTCAAGGCTCTTATGGCGGTATAAGAAGATGCTTAGAAGACACATATAGAGACTGCATAGCGTGGGCCTTTTTTTTTTCTCGCGGGGGCTTCCTGCTGCTCAAGAGATGCATTTGGCGGGTATGTCATGGCGTTCGTCCGAGCACAAATGTGTTGGAACGCCAGCCGAACATATCGTGACTTTTTACATACAGCGTGACCTGAACTGCACGCTGTCGACCGGAATGCCGCTAAGCGCAGCGTCCCCTGCATCCCTTCGCCATTGGCAAACCTCCGTCGTGCATTCTCTCGTGACCAGCTCGATTTTCGCGGCGCTGCGTCGTCGCTGAGAGCTCTGCACATATTTGGTTGTACCTTTGTAACTTCGATCCGTGCGGGCTCAGGATGACATGGATCTTGTTCTGCTCCGTTCCGAGTCCGTTTGCACTTGGTCGCTTCGTGTGTCTCCATTTTGTCTTTCGTGCTGCCTGTCGTCGTCGTCGTCATCATCGTTGTCGTCGTGGACAACGTGTTTTGCTTCCTCCTCCTCCTCCTCCTCCAGCAACTCCTCCAAGTCGCCCAACGGGCTCACGCGCGGCTCCAACACATCCAAATCTTCCAGGACATCCCTCTTGGGCATCTTCCACAAGCTCGTTGCACAAACCCTCTCTTTGTTCAGCAGGTCGTCGACAAACTCGTCGACAAACGTCAGCGACGTGCCGTTGCGCCCTTTCCGCCTCAACTTGCGCCTGTCCTCCAGGAACGGCTCCAACATCAGATACACATCCTTAGCCTGTCTCGTAAGGCGGAGATAGAAGCAGACCAGCGCACGCAGGTATTTGAAGTGCTCGCCCCCAAAGGACAAGTACTCCTCCAGAATGTCGTCATCGGGGGCGAGCTCGAGCAGCTTGAAAGCCAGACAGAGGAAAGGGCTGGGCTTCTGAGAGTTTCCGTGAGTGCCGCCAATGAAGGAAACGTGCTCGACGACGCGGTCTATGATGTCAGCCTCGTTGAGGGCGAAGCACTGCTCCTTGTAGAAGTAGGACTCGATGATGCGGTCCCGGACGGCCTTTTCCATGATGGTGGCCGGATTCAGGCCGTTCGGGGCGAGGGCTGCCCTGGAGCCGCGCTCGTCGAGGAATTGCCGCGCATCGGCGCGAATTGTGTCGCTTCTTGACATTTTGCGCGTGCGTGGTCTGTCGGACTGCACGGAATTTTCTTCTTTTCTGTCAGATACATTGGCATCTTGGTGCGCGAGGAAGAAAAAGGGACAAACTTCATCGAGGCCGCACTGTGCGATAAGATTGTTGCTGGGCCAACGGGAGCGTTGGCCGATGACAGTCACATTGGGCGAGGGACTTTTGCAGGTTAAGGCGCGTAAACGATGCGGCTGCCATCAGCAGGCCGTCGAATTCTAAATCGAAGTTATACTTTTTCCAAGGGCAAGATTGAAGGAGGAGAAAAGAGCTAGCAGCAGTCGGCCACGCCTCGATGCGCAAAGCACTCCTGTCCTCATCCGAGGTGTCGGCCCTCGCCTCCGTCAGTGTCGGTGAGTCAGTCGAGTCGCATTCCTGCCCCGTTGCGTACAGCCTTGTCTTCCTCCTATCCATTAAATCATATCCATTAAAGCACAGAGAGGCTGAAATTGCAAAAAAGTCCTCCTCTTCACACTCGCCCTATTCTTCAGCGGCTATGTGCTCCAGCAACGCACACTGCACAGCCTCCGCGCCGCCATCCGCCCCGACCTCGTCAGGCCGTCCCCCAGGGCCCATCTTCCGGACTACTTCAAGCGCGAAGCAACGACTCTGCCCGACGGTACCATCGTTGTTGGTCTGAGTCAGGCCGACAGGGACGAGCAGGCTCGTCTGGCCAAAAAGTACGAACTCCACGATGATGCGGAACGCGTGTCGAAAGAGACTCACGCGTCGCCGCCGGATCAGAGTCAACAGTCTAAGCAGCCGGCTGAGGCTGGTCATCGGATGGACGCCACCGATGATCAGCTGAATATCCTGGCGTCGCTACAGGCGCATACGGCAAAGCAGTCTTGGGGTGTAGACCATCCCGACCCGCTGGCCAAGAGTCGTCTTCCCATCAGCAGGGCGGAGCGCAGGAGGCTCATCAAGGAGGAAATCCAAAGGCTGGCCCAGGAGGAGAAGCCACTGTATTATCAAAGACGACTGTGGTGACGGGAGAGTTTGCTACTCGCGCATCATGAAGATTGGAACCCTTGTATATACGACATTTTACCGAAATATAGGTCGCCGACGCTTGAACCACGGCGAGAGACATGCATACCTTGCGTGGCTCATGCCCTCCTGCGTACGTGCCGTACATGCCGTAGCCGTCGAATGTCAATATTCCATCCTCGCGCGCCAAGAGGAAGCAGCCAGACTGACACTCGGAATGGCAATCATGTCCGTTCAGCAGCGCGCAGCTCACCTGATTCGTTACCAACAATGTTTGCCACGAGGAGGGACAAGGCAGGGTACGAGGTGCAGCGCAGAACTCAGGATTATCTTGGGATGACCTAGGCTCACTAGTAAACAGAGGAGAATGAAGAAGACGTCTCGTGGCTCCCGCCAAGATCGCGCCTGATGAAGCTTACCTCACGCAGACTCGATCGTGATTTTCGGCGGATCGACTGTGCGATAAGATTGCGCCATCCGAATGAAGTTGATCATCAGCCCCCCCTGCCCGATGATACATGGCCTTTGCATTCTATCTTTTTCGCTACGATCGAGATAGACCGAACATGCCAAACTCGGTTATCCATGTGACTGCGTCTAATTACACAGGCCCTTGCTCAGGGGAAGGGGTGTCCTGACGCACGAGCCGTGAGCGAGCCAGACAGTGACAAGTAGCTCATATCGAGACCGCGACTACACACCCATGCCAGGTGATAATTCTGAAACTACTCGACAGATCGAGAATCCCGTCTTAATGTCGAGTTCAGCATGAGAACATGGACGGGCGTACAAAGACGCTTGTACGGTTTGCTTCCCCTCAGCTTGCTTGCAACATCGGTCTCCGTGCTACATATCTACACCTTTTTCTGCCATGAGGCCGGACTGCCTCGAGTGACGCAGAGCTTGCAAACATGTGACGAGATACTGACTTGATGCTTTGTCACGCCGGAAGCTGACCAAGCCTTACAAACAGTGATCACGGACCATGAGCAGCGGAACACTATTCGCTCGCTACTCTTTCAAGTACACTCGACCACTTTCCGCGCATCAAGAGATTGTCATCTGCAAAGCTGTCCACTCACACTACTAGTGGCTGTCGAAATCATCTCCAGATCAACATCTGTAGGCCCCAAGCAGGAGCTCGAGCCAACCAGCGACACATGGCATTGTAGAACGATGCGCTCGTTAAGTTTCAGATGAGGTCCTCGATGACATTGCAGCGGAGACGGTCTTGAACCCTTGTTCTTCTTCAATATAAAGTCCTTCCCATCATCTTGTTGCATAGCCGAATGCTGTGCATCTTGTTCTTGTTTTGACTGTCCATCTCGTTCATATACGCCGGCCTTTCCTGACTGGTCGAGGAGCTTTGAGGTCCAGCGGTCACTCAGAGCTCCCCGATGTGGCTCTCGTTGCGGCTCTGCCTGGCCGTGATCGGTCTCATCGCATTGACAGCGGTGGCAGCGGTATCCGTTGACCAAGTGCAAACAACTCACGTCTCTGCGACACGGACAGATAACTTCTCACATCACAACGTACCAGTTAACATCCGACCCTCTCAAGAGGTCCCGAAAGTTGTCGAGGTGCCACCCGGCACAGACATGCGCGCAGATGCCCAGTCGCCCAACGGCAAATGTCAGCTCTTCCAGAACATCGAGTTCTCTCACATCGGCCTCGAACAGTGCCAAAGATTCTGCCTCCCCGTCGTAGAGAGGGCGAAGAAGGAAGGCCATCAGTGGAAGAACTGGGGCTGCGTTCACGTCTTTCCTCTGGACCAACCCATACCTTGGGAAAAGGATGACCTCACCAAAGCGCAAGTCGTGGAGGGTGAATGCACTTGCAATGACTGGTTTGCGAACGAGATCATGACTACTGTTCTAGAGGCCATGCCCATGATTGCTCAGGTCGGTCTAGCCATGTGACGTGTCAACTAAAACACTTACTGATGCGAGGCTTGGCCAGATTGGCTGCTACATGCTCATGTCCGCCCTCAAGGTGTTCATCGATGTCGGCAGCGCCTTGGTTCGGGGCCCTCTGAGACCTGCCATTGGTCAGTCAAATAGCATTTACATAGTTCCGTAAACAAGGTCGCTTTGCCCTAGAACTAACGCCGTGAGTGGATTGGCAGAAATGGCCTCTTTCTCTGTGGACATGGCCAACTTCATCTATGACAAGGACCAAGATCCAGCCGGCGCGTTCGATTTTTGGCTCAGCCCCTGCGGACACCAGGGGCTGGTCCCAGACGACATCAACAACATCTTTGCTATACTTTCCATGCATCCCGTCAAGGGCAACAAATGGAAGGCACCTGAGAAGATCAAGCGCGCATCTGGCAAGAAAGGCGATCTGGGTAACCCAAGAGGCAAGGATGAGCCAAGGAGAGACTTGTGAAAGGAGGGCGAGCCAATGACGAAAGATGTCGTAAGGAGAAGCTAAGGAGCGAGTAGTCTCAGAAGTCATGCCTTTGAAGCTGGCTCCGGAGAGAGGTGCAAATGTATTCAATTGCCCAGGTGCATTGGACGAAGATAATGAGGGGAAGCAAGAGCTTGCCGATTCGCCGAAGGAGGACAAGGACAAGGAATCGAAGGCCAAAACTAGGAAAGGCACAGTGACAGGCTATCATGAGGATCACGAGTGTGCAGAGCGCAAGCCGCCAAAGACTCGCCCTGGGTCATTCTCGGACCACTGCCTCGACCTCGAAGGGCATCGTCCCTCCCGAAGACAACTACATCAACATCCCAGAACGCTGTGACTGTGCCTCCAGGATCTGAAGAATCATAGTCTTTTGGAAACCCAGAAAAAACGTTTACAGCACAGCGTTTGCTAAACACGTACCCCATGGGGTGCTGACATTTCAGAGGGATGCTGCGCCAAGACCTGACATCCTTGAAGTACGGGCTGTTCAGCACACAGATACTCTCGCGCCATAATACCCTGCGAATGAGTGCACCAAAGTCGCGGTGCAGAGAAGGCTGACGCTCACGGGAGCGATTTTAGGGACAAGCTCGCTTCCGGGCAAGTGGCAGTTCCGCCGGGGGGGGGGGGATCGTTCGTTCGCCGAAAGTTAAGGACCGTTCACGAGAAGTCACTCTGGCATCTTCCATCGATTCATCATGAACAATGTGGATGATGCAGAAACGGGGGAAGGGAAGTCTGTGAACCCCTCACGATGGCTCGCGATGCAGACGATGCGACTTTGCTATGCGAACTACATCTGCAGCGGAACCAGATGAACGCGTCGATGGATGACTAGTCATGGCGTCAGTGCTCACGAACATGACTGGTCAGGCGAGTTCAAAGATCAAAGTGCCAGATGGGACAGGAAGATCCAAATGCGGACGTAAGAAGTCTCGAACCAGAGAAGCACCGAGGCCGTCGACGCATTTGGCCATGACAAACCTCAACGAGGCAACACCAAAGACGCCAACCCACGTGACGGCGCAGCACTGGACGCCTTGAAATGGTGCCCACGTCGCAACAGCAGACAAGCTTCTTACTGAGCGAGCGCGGACTCCGCGGACCCGAGGCACAAACCGGTAGTCGTCCGAGCAAGCACAGAATATACTCTCGGCGGTGCGGCAGAAAATCAGAGTCCCAAGCGGAAGCTATTTCTCGGCAGCTCGGCTGAATTGACAACCCGACCCTTACGAAGCACACGAATACCCCCACGTCAGAGCCAGCATGCAACAAAATCTTTGTACGTTGCAGCGAGCGATGGTTCCCCAAGGCAAGCAGCACGACGTCATTCGCAAAGTCGCCTTCCACCCACTCGCATGCGGACCGTCAGGGTCCGTGCCCTGGATCTGCACGGGTACGCGTATGCCGGTGGGAAAGGGTCAGGCACGACGACCCTCAATAACGCGAAGCCTTGTGACTGTGTAATCAATTGACCGTCTGGTGGGCAACGCTTTGGCAGCGTCGCACCGGTGGGCGTTTTCTTTTTTTGGATTTTATGTTTTTTGGGCTTACGGTCGTTACCAAGGAGACGCGCCGGACACAGCACTACTCTGGTTCGTGAATGGCTTCGTGTCTGCTTACGGACTACGAGGAAAGCGGAGGTGGGAACAAGCAAAAGCAAAAAGTAGGGTAACGAGGGGGGAAAAAAAAAAGTTGTCCCCGTGGCCACGTCTGCGCCTTATAACTCCAATCATATGGCTCAGCACAGCCCAGCACAGCTGGCCGATCCCCTCGTGGCAGAGCCCGTATCGTCAAGCATGATCCCTGCTACTGATCCAAGCTCCAGCTCAGCAAACAGCTGTGAACGCGTGATGCGCTCGTAATGGAGCATCGCTCTGCAGGTCGGCATCTATTTAAATAAGGCGCCCGAGGGAAAAAAGACAATCAGTGGCAAATTGCGCATCCGAGCTTACATGCATGCGCGAGCCTCGTTTTTTCTTTTCTTTCTGTACGGAATCCTCAAACCCGACCGGTCCAACACGACCGCCGATCAATCCCACCGCTCACAGGATCTGGAATCCTCCGTCTTACTCCTGCCAATCTCGTCTCTTTCCCCTCGTCCCGAATAGCCTCGTCCCAAAAAGAAATCAAAGACCCTGCAAATCTCTCTTCGCAAAAAGAAACCAGAAACAAGGGTCAGCAAGACTAGCTCCAGACCCTGAGTCTGGACCGTCACTGAAGAAATAGCAACAGCGGGGACCACACAGAAAAGGAAGCAAAAAAAAAAGGAACAATAGACGAAGAGGGCAATCCCCCCATTTCCAGGGTCCAGCTTATGGTCGGGGTAAGCATCATCCCCCTCCCCGCGCCACCGAAACCAAGAAAAAACAGGCACCGTCCCACGATGGCGCCATCTGGCCTCAAAAACAAAAGCAACATTGAAAAGAAATGAACGAAATCGATTCGGTCCCGCGTCCCTGCCAAGCCAATTGGGGTGTGCACGAAATATAAAATAAAAAAAAACAGGGTCTTTCTTGACCACCACTGTGAAGGGGACCACTCCGGCCGGGGGGTTTGGGGTTAGGAATGTGGGGCGTGCCTGAATGCTGGATTGGGAAATTGACGTTTTTTTTTTGGTCATGCATCACTGTCACTCATCGTTATTAGGTCGACACGAGCTAATAGAGCGGGCGCGACACCATGGTCGGTGGTGGTGAAGACACGGTGGCTTGGCTAGGTTCAGTGATTATGTGTGAAGAGCGCGACAAGACCGACCCGGTCGCAACAAGTGAAGATTGGACCATACATGTGCAAACTTCCGGCGATAAACTAAGCACCAAAAGAAACAGCAGTAAGTATTGTTGTTAGACCGAGGTGAGTCTGGCTCATTGTCTTGCATGTGTCTAGACTATGCATCAACACATGACCGTAGTTGCAGAGCACATCATGGGACAACAATGTTTAGGTAGACACCTTTCCTAGATATTGATATTACGTATGTATATACTAGATAGTGAACCACTGGTGATCCCAAATGGCCCGTAAAAATTGCATTTGCGCGTGGTAATCCATCCATAAATGCGCCATGCTATGTGGTGAAACAATAGAAGATCCCCAATTGATATGTCGGCAGTGAGCCTTATGGGAACATGTAAATATGTAGATGAATAAGTTGGAGCAGAGAGACGAGGTCTCGATCGACGTGGAGAAAAGAGGCACACGGAACTGAAGTGAAATGTTTGTGCGAGGTCCATGCCACCGAAACATCCAGCCAGTGGATATAACGAGAATAGGGTGACGATCAAGATAAGTCCGCCTACTGACCGGCATCGCTACTGTTGAAGACGATGCCACGCCGTTTCCAGCCCCCTTTCTTGATGAAGTCTTCGAGGCTGTCCAATGACCTCAACGGTGGTCTTTGAGGCGTAGCGGTGCGCTTGTGACTGAAGTTGGGGATGTCCAGAGGTACGTCCTCTTCTGTTTCGGGAGTGGTGTCGCATTCCAGAGTTGACAGCTCACCGGGTGTCATTTGGTCCAAGGTCTGGATGGTAGAATCCGACCAGCGGGAACGGGGAGCAGGAGCTGGTCGCGGGACGAAGCGGATGGTGAAATAGTCTTGAGGCTCTGAACACTCATTGTCATGGTGGTCCGAGGGACTCGAATGCGGCGGTAGCACCATCTCCTTGGGTTGTGAGAAATGCAATGCTTGGGCGCTGCATACAATGTAGTCGTCATCCATGCTCTGCTTCTCGTCCAGGTACTCTTCGTCTGTCAGACTGTCGTCATAAAAGGTCGAGTGCACTGGAAGCCGATTTGAACCGGGGCTGATGAGCGGTCGGTCATATAATCGCGGTGGTGGTTGAAAGGTCGGATGTGAGTGGAGTGGGTCAAAGCCGTTGGACACTGTTGTCCGGACAGAAGATGGTGCTCGAGTGGTGGATGTTGACGAGGTTGATGATGATGATGTTGAACAGCCAGAGGCGAGTGAGAAGCCTGATGAAGAGACTTTACGAATGTGAAGATCTCGTGGCTTGGGCGAGCTTCGCCGTTGGCTGAAGCTGTGGCCGATGCTGCCGAGAACGTGCATCTTGTCTGGAAGGGGATTAAAGTGGAAGAGGTATTGTGACAGATGAGAAGGCGTTGAGAAAGCCTCTTCGTCAGAAGGAGTGACGGGCAAGTTGTGTATATAAGCGGTCAGCACCGGGAGACCCGGGACAGGAGACGTGGTTCTCGTCGATAGCAAGTGATGTGTTGGAATACGACTGTGGTCTGCCAGAAGATGTGCAACGGATTCAAAATTTACAGGCCGAGGGGGGAGCCGTGTATATGGAACAGGTAAAGAAAGAAAGCGACCGGTCGTGTTTGAGGGCATTCAAGGGAAAGCCTTGTTGGCCAAGGATGGCGAAGCAATCTATATATGTAATTGTCCAAGAATGGAGAGCTACTATGTAAGAAATAAGCCGGCTCCTTTTGCCTTGGCTGCTGCAGGTACGGACAAGCTGGCGCGACCTGCTCACCAGTCACCACCACCACTACCTCCACTCGACCACTTCACGCCGCAGCGGACAAGGGTACGTCAATTTGCTTGGCTCCGGTGGGCCCAGGTGGAGCAAGAGCTGTGACTCCCACCGGATCCCTGCAAGCTTCGCCAGGTGCCAGGGCCAAGGCCGGGCGTTGTGGCCACCCCACAGCACCTGTCCTTGGCCTGACCACCCCCCCCC
>JARJRV010000286.1:0-75304 GCA_030783925.1 Aschersonia sp. MBC 735 | reverse complement strand
CAGCAGAAGGGGGGCCAGAAGGGGGGAACGAAGGGAATTGGGGGGACAAACAAACACGAGGAAAGAGGCTAGGCCAGGCCCAAGGTGACCACTATGCTTGCTGCTCAAGCACTTGCACTAATACAACCAGCCACCAACTCCCTGTAGTGCGGCTATCCACAAATCTCTGACAAAGGCCGTTAGTCCCGGCACTGCGGAAGCCCAGTCTCAAGCAAAGAGCCAGCCAGTCTGAGTCAAAGTTTGCCGGAAAGTACTTGGGTCTCCAGATCAGGCCGGAACTTTCGAAGGCCGCCACTACCCGATCCAACGCAGACATTTTGACGTGTGATCAGGCAGGCGGGTGGACGGTGTAGGCTTGACCATGCATGCATCCTCGCGTCGAGACCGGGACGCTAGCCGTGCGGGAATTACCGTAGAGCTGGTCATGTTTTCTAAAGAACTCGCTTGTACGTGCCTAAAAGCAAGTACTTTGGGTTTACATCGAGTACAGCGCAAAGAAGTATGCTCCAGGGAGATCTAAAGCAAGTACCTACTCGATGACGACTCTCGATGGCCTCGGAGTGGTGTGTTACATGGCCTATCGATCTGCTACCCAATCTGAGTCTCTTGTTGAGCACCATGTCTGGATGTCAGTCTATCACAATCAAAGCGGAAGAGGATGCCAAGATGAAGAACTCAAGTACATTGGGTGACCCGGGCCATCAGCTCTCCAGGCACTTGTCTGATGCATCAATTGGCGATAGCGTAAGGAGTATCTATTAAGGGTACCTACAGTACCTAAGGCACTTACTTACCTACCGTAGTACTTAAGGTATCTACTTGAACTAAAGAGGTACCAGTTTAGAGATGATAGGAGGGAAATCAGCAGGAAAGGGCAATCCAATCTCAAGTGCGTGCGAATTAGTCACGATCCGCAAGATGCTCGACGCGTCAGGCACGCTCCAGCCTGCTCTTCCACCGTCCTTGCCGTTTTCGAGGTTGCGCTGGGACGCTCTTGCCGCATCACCCAATCAAGTGAGTCAATCGATAGTTCGAGAGGTCATGCGTCATGAATCACCCCAAATACTTCCACAAATTTACCACACTGCAGGTCAGAACGTATCGTACCTCATACCTCGTCCTCCGAAGTACATGTTGTATGCACCAATCCGCACTCGAGCACGGCCCATAATTAGCAAGGTAGGCGAGGTGGAAAGTGGCACAGTAGCTCGATCGCACGACAGCACCCAAGTATTATCGCTGACACCGGGTTTAGGGGGCTGAGACCGACAGCGTAATGGGACATTGCTCATGACCTCGCATCTGACCCAACCTTGGCACGGCACGTCATCAACGCGGCTACAGCATAGTATGTACGGGATCGATGCACTCCGGTTCGCAGGCATTCTCCTATTTTGTCCGTGACCATAGCTGCCGATTGAAGCGCCGACATGAATGCTGCACGAAAGAAGCCAAGCTCACAAAGAAGATCAAGTCTGAAGGGAGGGCCAAGAGAAAGAAAGGGTGGAAAAAAAATGACAGTCTCGGCAGTTTTCCCCGAACCATGACTGATCATCTACTCCGTACTCCGTACTCGTATACGTATGTACAAAGTACCATTGCATTGCCAAGCAGGGCCTTTACGATGCATGCCAAGTCGCGCGAGGACTCAGAGACTGCCAGGAAAAGAGGTGTCGACCTCAGGACTCACTGTATCCTGTGTCGAATAGGCTGATCGATTTGCCTGTCAACAGTTCGTACCAAACAATGTCAGCCGAGCGCCAAGTCTGCGGCCCAACATTGCGACCCAGGCGCCAGGTGGCGTTGCCTTTGATCAATCCACAGAGCAACACCCAATCCACAAAGCAACACACAGCATCAGTACATTGATATTCCCGAGGGGACGATTGCTCCTCATTGTCTAGGCCTCTATAATGTGTCTGTGATCCGGGCTGCGCATCGGCCAGCGACATGGCGGAGGAAATGCCATCTTCAGTCGCGCAGACAAGACGCGGCCGAGACTGTATCGAGGCCATCACGATCCAGGAAACTTGCTCGTTTCAAGATAGATGCGCCAGAGCCACGCAGCGTCTTGCCCTCACCAGGACGAAAGGCACAGCAGTATGGAGCTACACTGCCCGCACATAGTCCTTGGGCACAATAACTCTGCCTCGGTGCAAGCCCACTATATCTCACCAGCCCGTCGTCTACTTTGCGGACTGCGGCTTGTCGAGGAGGTGGCCGGAAGTAGGGTCTGGAGATATCCCGACCGATTTTGGCGGATCCGGGCCCATCGACGAGTTGCTGATGGTACGCCATTTGCCTTTTTCGCCCTGAACGAGGCTTGCGGAGCCGACGTCATCTCGCTCGTGTCTTTTTCGGTCCGGACGATACGGTTACGATAAATCCTCAGCTTGCTTGAGACAAAGCGCCTTCTTAAACGGGTTGATGTCCATCGCTATGCCCCAGGGGTTACTACCAGGAAAGATCGTCAAGATATGCCAGCAGCTGCATTCCAGCATTGCCATTCGCTGCACTGCAGGGAAGTGCCGCTTATTTCCACTAACGAGAGTTATCTCAAGGACCCATCCGTCTCTGGTCCGAGCCGCGTGGTTGTGTGCCACAGCCCAGGCCATCGTCAGGTTGCTGCTGACACGGAACATTGTACTATTACATGTATGCCGATGGGTCCAACTATTAGACACAAGCTTGCTATCCATGACCACCAGCCTAGACTCTATCCGCGGACCCCGACTCACTGAAATCAATGCGCCACACCAAGTTTCTTTTCCTCCAAAGTATCGGAGAAGAATAGAAACACCCGGGGGCGGACAAAGTTGATGTCCGCATCAAACTGTCGTCAATTCTCGTCATGAACAGCCTCCTTCCTCTAGGTGATAATCGTATTTCAACGACCAGAAAAGTGCAGACGGCCCAGCCGACACGTATAGTAGCTTGTAAACTGTGGCTAAGCGTCCTTGCCCTGATACCCTCGGGTCCCGATATGATGTATCCCTCATCATTGACGCGCGATTTCATAATTACGCTGCAAGACCAACTGCGTAAAGCTCCGTGACCGGCCTCGGTCTCGGTCTCGGTCCTGTTCGACTCCAGACCTTCTTTCGCAGTTGAGACAGTGAGTGTATGGACGGCTTTCGACAACCGACAAATTACTAATACCAGAGGCAACAGAGCGCATGACATATGCTTGATGATCGTCGGGGTTGCCATCGTAGACAGTCTCCATGACACCATCGACACATTGCACGCTACAATCAATAACGTAGAGGCGTGGCTAGGCTTATACTTCAGCCAACACGATGCGGTGCACATTTGCGGACGCGTGCCTGGCCAACTGATGTCGAGCGTGCGGCAAATCGGCACACGTTCCTTTAGTGATTACTCTTGATACACCAGTCCAAGGCTGAGCGCCCGGGGCCTTGTGCGCGTTACCTCGGACTTCAATGGCCGCTCTAGAGCATCAATGTTGCTGGCTTTGTCCATCGGAATCGGGACGACTTGAAAGGCCAAAAGACGGCATTTTTTTCCGGACAGCCACGCTTTGAACGCGTGCCAATTGGCCATGTGATGTGTACTTATGTAACTACTCTGAGTCAATTTGCATAATTCGCGTACTTACCATTCTTGCCCACCACGTCATCTGGGAAGCAATCCCCATAGAAATCAAAAGACCAGGCAGGGCGCAGATCTCGGGTGCCGAATGCCGCCCATGGTCTTGTGAACAGAGCCAATAGAGTCATGACTGAGTAAAACAATTCGTGATGAGCCTTCGTGTCGTCTTGCGGGAGGCCATACATCGCCTGCCTCACCCCGTAGCTGCCCGAGAGAAGGCTCACGACCCTCTGATCAAACCGATATCCAACCCTTGTCCAAATTTTCTTGACAAGGCAGGTTACAATGAAGTACGAGAGCAAATGGCGCTCTATATCGTCGCAAGCTTCGAATGTCGAGTTGCGATCGAAAGGCTGCACTGTGTCGTCCCTATTTGTCTGCCTTCAAATGGCTGCCATTTTGTCTGTTCCCGACCCTTTCGAGTTGAGAAATTGCATAGTCCATAGGCCAGGCGCACAGTCCGAAGTAATCACTGGTCTTTCCCGATCATCTTTGCCGCCAAGTAGGCTCATCAAGTGTCGCCTCTCGTGCTGATTTGCGGTCATGTTTTGAACATTCAACTATAGGAGCAGGCCGGTCAACATACTGCCAGTTTTTGCATATTTCGGAGTCTCGGCATTATGTCTTACTCAAAGAAGTGATCTCAGTATTTATCAAAGCCTTATTTCGTATGTTGAGCGGCATGATGGGACCCTGATTTTGCTTCATCTTCAGTTGTCGACATGCCCAGCTTGTTCACTACATCAATTAGCTTGCCGGCCGCCGAGTTTGACACGTTTTCCTTTAGCGCTTCCGCTGCGTCTTTGAATTCTGTCTTCAGAGCCGACGATGACGCCGCAGAACGCGAAGCCGATACATTGTCTTTCAATGCCTGAGCAGCCTCCTTCAACTCGGTCTTCAGAACGGGTGTCGAGAGTCCCATTCCTTCTGTTAGATTCTCCATTTTCCTAAAGTATTCAGTTTCCTTAACAAACTTTGTCAAATACATGGTCGGCCGTTTTGATGGCTTGGCTTCCATTCGACGTTTGATAGCTTCTTCGTATGCGCGGTCGTACACGTTGAAGTCTACAGCTGTAGGCGAGTCGGCAACGATGTCTGGGGTATCCTCGTCTCGTATGAAAGCGTCTCTCGCTCCGGTGCCGATGCCGAGAAGTAAGGGCTCCTGATCGCCAATGACGTGAGTGAGACTAATGTTCGCATCTTGATCCTGTCGTTCCAGTAATTCCCTCCGCCGAGCCAATACGCTCTCGATCACCTCAGCTTTGGATTTCTCTTCTAATGCCTCCACCGACGAGTCGTCCGTACTTGCAGGTCGGTATTGATCTGGAGTGCTCGTCGACTTGGTGCCTCGCCTCTCTCTGATACTGGCCAGTATCATCCTGAATTTTTGAATCACCTTCATCACGAACAGAAGATGATTCATCTTCCTGGTAAAAGCACGGCTTAACTCGAGCTCATTTGGAGGCTCCACCATGTTTTCACAATTATCCTCTGATGAAAGGAGTGGATCGGCCCCGTCCTTGGTCACCCAAGGATGTCCCTGTGTCGTGCAAGAAACTCAGTGACAGTCCGTCAAGTGTGCGCATAGCCAGAACTCACCCGAAGATCGGACATCGTGATCCGCTTTTCAGGGTCTTTCTCGAGAAGCTTTCTCATAAGATCTACAAACATAGGATCCTCGTCCGGGGGCATGGCAGCTTCATCTTCCTTGATGGCGGTGTATATTTCCAAGACGCCGGGGCGATTGAAAGGAATTCGACCATACCTCAAACAATATAGTGTGACACCCATTGACCATATGTCTGCAGCTTTCCCGGATATCTCTTGGTGTCTGCCACATAATTCTGGAGGCATAAACGCCGGAGAACCCGCAGACTTGGAGGTTCTCATGGTATCTAGCTTATCGAACATTTCGGAAACGCCAAAGTCTACGATTTTCAGAACTTCGTCGACGGAAAGCAAGAGGTTGTCAGGCTTGATGTCGCGGTGAATGACACCCTGAGCATGAACTGGCCATTTCGTTAGTAGTAGACAGACGTACAAAGCTCTGCAAGACAACTTGTTGTAGACAGAGATTGTGGAGAAGGGTCAGGCTTACGATACTCGATACCCAACAACAAATCACGAAACCAGTGACGGCAGGACTCCTCATCGTAGGGTTCCGCGCTCTCGTCAAGCCCAACATTCATGATGACGCCTTTCCTACACATTTCCATGACCATGTAAAGGGAATCCTCTTCTGGATCATCAAGAACCTCTATGAGCTGTACCAGATTTGGATGGTTCAGTTTCTTCATGATTGCGATCTCCTCCCTGATGAAGAACAAAGCATCGTTCTTCTCGCCGGCGCGTAAACCAGTTAGTTGCGGCGACAGCCGGGCCCCAGCTCTGCCCTGTGCGGCAAGGACTTGCTGCGGCGATGATGGAGGACCAAGACGCAAGATGTGAGACTGTGCCCGTTTTCTCAACCTTGTCTTTGAGAACTCCTTGACAGCCTTGACGCCAAGGTTTTCTTATGTCAACGGAGGTCCATCCCAGTTTAGTAGCTTTTGATGTGCTGGTGGACTTACAAACTCGTTTCCATACTGGTCAGTCGCGCGGTGGACTGCTCCATAGGAACCTCTCCCTATTTCTTCCTTGATGACATATTGATTGATGCGATGGTATGTCCTTCCATCACTTTCGTCGCTGGTAAACTCAACGCGAGCATCCAAGGTTTCCTAGAAGATTATTTGTTAATCATGTCCTCGTCAGGGCTTCTGACACACAAAGAGGAGGAAAGAGCGGGTGGAAAGAAACGGACCTTGATTTCTCTATGCGCACTGGGTGTTCGCTTGTGCTGTCTAGCCGGACTCGAGAAGCTTGGCGAGATTGGTGGTTCGGAGCTGACACGCCATCAGTCAGTGATGCATTCCAGGCTTACAGATGTAGTTGAGCTCACACAATGGGAGCAACGGGTGGCCGAGACGATATGTTAACCTCTTTACCGTCGCCGACTCGTTCAATCGCCAAACGAGGTGAAGGCAAGCCAGCGGACTGCCTCTGAAGTCGGGGATCGACGCCGTCGTCGGCCATGATGTGGTCGGAATGAGTTCAACCTAGTCGGCGAGAAATGAAAGCAAAAGCAGGAGGGGGAAATTGCTCAGAATGGAAGCCAATAGTTTGCTTGGCCAGCCGCGGTCGTCATCGGCTGGAAATGTACACATGTAAAATTGACAATGTGCGCGCTTTTCTCCTGAGGCCAAATGCAATAATCAAAAAAAATTCTACTGGACAGAGCATGACATGCCCAGTTTGCTGAACTTTTGATCCGCACGATAAGTCCCACCAATTCCCACGAGACTATTTGTGGTGTTGTAAACCGGACAGTGACGTCAAGGTAGGTTCTGACCAGACGAGGTCTGTACACCTCCACCAGAACCCTGAAATGAGCAAGAGAAGAAGCGTCGTTCCAAAAGGGCAAGAAGTCGGTACGAACAGGCAATTTTCCAAAGATCGTGAGTGGTGCTAAGATGGGCTGAGATTTGAAGCGCGTCAGCATGGCGCAAAGCAGGCAGGAACAATGCCAGAGGCGGGGTTGGCGCCTGCCTCCGGGCTCCTTGTCGTCCCCACGCCCATGCGCAGGCTTGGCTTGGGCTTGGCTGCGCTGAAGTGGTCCCGCGACCAACGTCAAGCCCTTTTGACCATCTATGCCTCTCTCTCAACCTCGCAAAGTAGCGTTCCCTTCACCATGACGGTCTACTCGTTCTACATTTTCGATAGGCACAGTACGTCCAGTCTTGTTGTATCCATTTGAAACGAGACTCAATCGGCTGACAATGGCCTCGACCTTCAACAGCCGAATGCATCTACGCCAAGTCATGGCTGCCGTCATCGCAGGCCCGCGGTGACGCGACACGCTCCGACGACACAAAACTGATTTTCGGTACTGTATTTTCCCTGCGCAACATGGTGCGCAAGCTCGGCGGCGACGACGACGCCTTCATCAGCTATCGAACCGGCCAGTACAAGCTGCACTACTACGAGACGCCTGCGAATTTGCGTTTCGTCCTCCTCACCGACACGCAGTCGCCTAGCATGAGGAACGTGCTACATCAGATCTACATCAACCTTTGGGTGGAATACGGTTGGTGGCCCCTTGTATGTCGTTGACGAGGTGAACCTTGCTAACGCTGGTCCCGACTACTTCGTATCATGCTCTAGTTGTGAAGAATCCATTGGCTCCCGTAGAGCACAAAAACGGAGAAGGTGTCAGGAACGAGCTGTTCGAGCTGGGACTGGATCAATTCATACGTGGCTTGATGTGAAAGGGCTCTGCAGAGTCATACATCTGTCAAGTCAATGGAACGTCCTGTGAAGCTGGCGTCCAGGACCACAGCTGTCCGAGTGAGTTGACTGTCGTCGACTTTCAATGTCGGCAAGCGACCCCTTGGCAGCTGCCGACTGCGTCATATGAGGACTCGTGGAGCAAAGACGACGTGGCGTCCGCTAATTGAAACTCATACGAGTTGACTTACTGCGGCAAAAGGGATCGTTCGCCGTCTCAACAGGCGATTTGTGGTTCGGGTGTCTGTTGCTTGTGGCCCCAACAACGCCCCTTGAGGCCCTTCAAAAAGGAAAGAAGGGAATCGGAACACTGGGCATCAAGCCTGAGCGCATCCATCTGCTTCGCTTTGCAGGGCGACCCTTTACCGAGACTGTCCTAGGTCTAGAATCACCAAGGGCGTGCTGGTGGTCCCAAATACTGTATTAACATCCATCACTGGAATATGCTACTTCTATACAATACATCACTGGCTCATGCTACCAATGGATCCGGTCCAGGTTGCTTTCGTCAAGTAAAGGCGCTCATCACTCAACAATTCCTGCCGTGGACTCTGCATCACGACTTGTTCTGTACTGCCTTCTCCCACGCGCTTTCGAAACCTCGTCCCTCAGTTGGCCCTACCATGACCACGCTGTCACCGGCGAATGATTGATTGCTTCTGCTGCCCACGGTCGGCTGTTGAAATAATTGCGACCCTGCCTCGCTCTTGTTCACGTGGACGGCGCTATCCATGATTCCCTCCTCGCGGATCTCGTTCTCCCAATTGCTCGAATACACAACGGCAGAGAAGGCTTCCAGAGCTGACACTGTCTCCATTGTCTGCAAGTACTCGTTCTTGACACCATTGCCAATGACGTGTGCCTGGCGAGTCAGGACGGAAAGGATCTTGGGAAGCAAGACATGTTTTGTCCCGCGAAGCTCTATCGACTCTGGTGGAGGAAATGGTGATTGAGCGGGCAGTTCGAAGGCTTCGGTGGCAAGCTTGTTTTCTACCAACAGCTCGAAGGCCACGTCCGTGATGAGGGTCATGACGTGTGAGAAAGAGGGTGAGTCGATCAAGTCGGCAGTCTCATCCAGCAATCTTCTCAACGCATCAGATGATGGCTTAGAAGCGGCACCGCCTTGTAAAGAGTTGTCTTCGAGAATGCCTGATTGGCGGATGACTTCATCCTCCCGATCGAGAGGGGGCAACAGAAACGTCAACCAGTCTGCCTGCCTCCTTTCTTCGGTCGTGGAGCCCTCAACCAGCTTCCGAACCTCCATGGTCAGCTCGCTGAATCGGTCCAAACTGATTACATCACGGGGACTTAGACTGCCAAAGACAGTTCGCACGGCGTTTTCGACCCGCTGCATGGTTTGTGTCCAGCCCTTATTAAGTAGCCACCAGCTGAATGTCAGATACTTGCGGTTCGTGTCGAAGTCGTTGCCGTAGGCTTGCTCCGGGTTGTCGTCGTCGTTGTTCTCGAGGCTGATGGTCGCTTGCGGGGAGCCAGTGGCGAGTGCTACCACACTGGATAGATAGCTTCGGCGACCGAGCAGGTTGAGCTGAACTCTGGTCAACATATTTAGAAGAGCGAGAGTATAAATGAGAGTAAAAGCTCGCGTGACAGCTGCAGGTGACAGTCATCAGCGGGACACGGAATCATAGGAGCCATCATTCCCCCTCCTTTCATCATTATCTTCGTGGTAGGCAACTTACCGCTGATTGTTAAGTCATCCCAAAGCTGTCGCTTTGTCTTGCGGGACACCTTTGGCGTAGTACTGGCATCGTGTTGCGCGTCTTGCCCAGACGCAGTTGAGAGGGAAGTAGGCTGAGCAATTTGACTGGCATGAATACCACTTTCACTGTGCATGCTTGCCGAGGTAGCCATGCTTTTGCCGTCGTCCTCCGTCAAAGTGGTGTCCGCGATGCTTGGTGGACTTGTCACATTTGGGTTGCTGCCTTTCAAGCCTTTTGAAGAAGACCCTTTGATCTGTTGAATCTCATATGTGATATTCTCCGTGTTCAAGGCGCCCATGATATTGCCTTGGACGGTAGGCAGGAGGGCTAGAACTGTGAAAGTGCAGTCTTCCTGATTCTGCTCAAATCGGCGTCGCAAACTACTCGACAGGGAAAAAAGAGAACAGAGAGAGTGGGCGTTAGCAATATAACCCTTTGGCACACTCCAGAATGAATGTGAGAAATGTAATGAATCCTACTTTTCTTTCGCGATACGGTCACTGCTCATGCGCTCGCGCGCATTGTGGATCTTGTTCAGCACATATTGCGAAGCGACGTATCCTGCGCCGACAATGCCGACGCCAATGGCAATTGGTGTTCTGTTCTTGCGCAACCAGCGCCGCGCCGCCGAGAACATGGCTCGAGAAGAAAAGGCAGGGAAAGCTGCCAGAGCAGGGTGGGGGAGAGGGGGAATTCGTTGTGGGTGGTGATTTAGATCATGGGCGAGACGGGCCGGCGGCGCGCCCCCTAAGTTGATTCTACGAACGACGGTCGATTGTGCGGACGATGATTATAAAACTTGGATTTGTTGCTGAGGTCAGGGCCGGTGTGAGAGAACGGCTGCGGTCAGGCGACGTGTGAAGGCTTTTTGACGTATTACTCTGCTGGATTCAGCTGGCGGCCAATCCGCTGGCATTGGTCGACGAAAAAGGAAAGAGCTCTGGGGCAGCAGCCGAAGCCTCGGCTCACAGATACGCCACACCACGAGCCTGCAGAAAACGAATCCTCCCGAAGATTGGATGCGAAAACGGAACTTAAGTGTGGCGCAGCTGGGGAAAGATGTGGCTGACCGGCGGAGCGATAGTGGTGTCGTCAATGACATGGACAAGTGATCGAACGCGACGTTAATAGAACTGCACGGCAGGCCATCGGTGGTTTAGTCATGTTCCGTATGTCGCATGTTCAGCCGTTCTGGTGATTACAGCAAGGCCCACGGTCGTCAGCACAAGGGCGAGTACGGCGATATCTCAATTGATACCGAGGCCATGCATGCATCGCATTCTCGATGACTCGATGTGACGGACATATCGAGCCGCCTGTCTGCACAGACCACGGACCACGAAAGCCGTATAGATATCCATTATAACATACTCCTTACATTACCAAGAATTCGACAAATATTCCCAAACAAGAAGGCACGCGTCCTCCACGTTTCCCGGGATACGCCCTGTCACGTGATTGTCCCACATTGTATAAAGTGGTTACAGGGGTCCAGACTAACGAGTGACAACACTCTCTTTTCAAGCATTCTTTGAGAATCAAAGCTCACAATCTCACTCGCTCATCTCATATATCATTATCGTCTCTTCTGGATCAGAAGAATAAGAAAGCCATGGATCAGCAGAAAGACCCCCCGGAGTTTATTCTCGACGTCTTCACGGACCCTCAATCCGTGCGTGACGTCGTCAAAGGCATCCTCCACACCATCTTCTTCACGCGCTTCTTCCCCTCCCTTGTCCCCCGCACTCGCGACGTCCTGGACGTACCACTTCCCTACGTCGACGACGACGAGCTTGAAACCATGATTGACCAGCGAGCATCCGCTCTCGAGCGCCAACTCGACGCCGAGCGCTACTCCAATAGCTCTGACACCACTGCCATCACCAGCAGTGGTAGCCGCGGCCAAGTCGCCGTCCAATTCTTCGAGAAGCGCCGCCGCACAGCCTGGTTGTCGCGCGGCGACGAAGAAGTCTGCTGGGAGACATGGACACTCAAAGTCACTGTGGCGGAACCCCGTGTTGAGAGCGGTACGTTTTCATTTTCCGTTCCGTCGTGCCAGGTATCGCTACGAAGGCTGACATCGTAACAAAGAGCGAGCTAAGGTCCGTCGTGCCATGGAACAGACCCTGCACACTACGGTCATGAAAATTGCCACCCTTGCCGACACCCACAAGGATCACATCCCTCCTATCGTTACTCAGGGTGGTAATCCCTTTCCCTACAAGATCAACATCGACCAGAAGGAGACGGGCTGGGCGGCCAGGATGAGAATTTACTAGAGTCGCCTTCTGTGCTGGCCATGGAGGGCTCCTCATGCCCTTCAGCCCTTACGTACCCCTTGCCCGTTTGGATTATCCACCTCCTCAACAGGGTTGCTTCGGAACGCAGAACGCACACAAAAGCCTATGGTGCAAAGTAATTGTGGAACGGCCCTTTTTCTTCCAACTTTACAAGCGTATACCCAGTCAGATGTGCACAATTGGTGTTCATCACAGCGTTTGGGCGGAGTGCGAAAAGGCACGCTCCATTTTTGTATATTACAACTTTGATACCCCTGCAGCAGCGCCCAAGAAGATATATGTATTTATATCGTACTTCCTCCTCTCGTATAACACTGCATTTTCGTGACCATCATGAGTGAGACCTCGGCTAGCAGATCCCCAGCGTCGCTGGAGCACAACAGTCAACAATTTCGTCACGCCTTTGACTTGAATGAAGGTAATAGCCATCCATGTATTGAGGACATGCGACTAGTTGACCCAATACCTCCGCTGCAAAAATACATTATCCATCCAGAAGTGACCCAAAACCAGTGATACGGTGTACCTCTCCTTGCCGACCCAAACTCCAGCAAAACCCTTCGACCAATCGTGGCATAAAACGATATAGTAGACCCAATTTCCACGCTTGCTACACGCCCAGAAGGCAAAAACCAGATTAAAACAAAACCTAAGGAATGTGGGGAGGGGGAATCCATCATCGATTTCATGTGCCCAATCAGGGCACTGAGGAGCAAATCCAATACGTGTCGATCCAAGCCAAACTGCTTCGTTCCACATCGCATATGCGTCATGTCTGTCGTTATTTCTGCCGTGAGGCGTTTGCGGGCCAAGCTCTTGGAAGAGGGCCGCGCGTCTAAAAATCATGTTCATCAAGCCCAGGCGTTTCAGCCATGCAAGCCCGTCTCGATGATAAGCCATATAACGTGCCAGATGGCTTGTGGATCCATTTCGTCATCAAACGTGTCTCTCTCGTATCGATCGTCAACCTTTTCAAGAGCAAGTAACGTATCTTCTGAGTTGCAAGCTCAGATATGCGTGGAAATTTTTCGATCAAGCAACGGTTCGCTGCCCGAGCTGCTGCTGTAGCTCGCATCCAATCTTTCCAAAACCTTGCGTTATGTCTAAGTCGAGATCTGGGTTGGTACCAGCGACGTCCGGCAATACTACACCCCAGGTTGCATTCTTAGGCGGTAACTTGGTCGGAGATGCGGAGCGACGTGGAGATTGCTCAAGGACCTTGGAAGGTGAGGTCTCGAAGCGGAGTGGAGATTGCTCAAAGACCTTGGAGGGTGAGATCTCGAAGCGGAGTGGAGATAGCTCGAGGAACTTGGAGGGTGAGGTCGTCGTGTCCTTAAAGTTCGGTGTGTCCAAGGCAATGGCAGCCAATGTCTTGGATGCCTGCGTTGCGTGCTCCAACGAAGTAACAGTCTTGTGTAAAGCTGTCCCAACTGGTGTAGACACAGATCGATCCAGCCGGGCTCGTTTAGCAGAGCGCTTTACTGGAGAGCCTGCGTCGGCTGAGCCCGGCAATGGGGAGTTACAGAACAGGTCCCAATCCCAATCCTGCGTTTCCGCATTGTAGTCAGTTGAGGGTATATAATCCAGATTGAACGCTGGACTGTTAGGGAAGGGGGTTGCTTCCGGGCCGCAACGCTTAGGTGTCAACATGCGCGATATATTTTGGCGATGGAGCAACAGAGCCGCGTTTGGCGAGTTTGAAGGCGGCGGCTGGACTAGTGGCTTCATCTTGACGACCGGAGTCATCGGTGCTGCCGTTTGACGCTCCTTGGTCCGGCGCAGAGGCGACGAGGAGGCTGGGCCATAGGCCGGAGACGAATTTCGGATGCGCGCGATCTCCTCCTCGGCTCGTCCAGGTTGGATGTTGAGCCCATCGGCCTCTGATGTCAAGTACAAAGGCTGTTGATGTGGACGTCGCATGGCCGACGACTCAAGGGATGAGATGTAGCCACTGTCTGGCAAAGTCATCTTGCGCTTGCGCGATCGAGGGTGGAGCGAAGTGAGCTTGGCAACGGCCGGAGGCGGTGTCCCTCTTCGGACCTCGGTGTGCCGTGAGACCGGCGGTGATGAATGCATGTTTTCAGGCATTGGCGAATACGCAAATGACTCCGCAGGGGCGTTCTCCTTGTCGACTGCCTTGTCGCCAGCATCCTCAAGACCCAGGGTGTCCGAGACAGCAATTGTTGCGTCTGATGAATGCTCTGGCGGCATCGAGGATAGCGCTTGTGAAGTCGATATTGTTGAGATAGAGCCGTACTGCGCGACGGCCGGAGTCGGCAGTGTTGGTTCCGACAGGGGCACCGTCACTGGTCTAGGGGGGTCCGGTCGAGTTGACATGACGGCTACGTTCTCGGCGGCATGCGTCTCTTTGCCCTTGGAAGGTTTGTCTTTGCCGTAAGGGTTGAGGTAGTAACGTTCGGCGCCTACCTCGAAGTGCCAGTAGTGGCCCTTTCCAGGGTCGTTCTTGGGACGATCTTTCTTGACAAAATTCTTCGACAAGCTAAGATTATGTCGAATACTATTCTGCCAGCCAGCTTCGGAAAGCTTGTAATGAGTAAAATGTTCGCTGATCCAACGGTATATCTGGGCCAAAGTGAGCCTGCGTGCCGGAGATCGAAGTAAAGCCATGCCGATGAGCCCGGCGTAGCTGATGGGGGGCTTTTCGCCGTCGTCGATGATGGGAGGGAACGCGTTCCAAGCCGGGATCTCCATGACATTGAGATCTTCCGTCTTTGGCTTCCTGGTAGGTCTCGCGTCCTTGAATTGAGGTGCGCTCATCAACTTTCGCTTGGGTTTGGCTGCTGGCACGAACTCCTCAGCGGAGAATTGAGTGGTCTCAGGCGGCATGGCAAAGTAATTTTCCTTGCCGAAGTTTTTCGGCATCTCGAACTGACATCTTCCATAATAATGTAATCTCTTAGGTGCGGCGGTCTGGAAAGCGCCAAGCTGCGGCCGTTTCTGCATTGAATCTGTAGGTCTGGCAGCTGCGACCGACGGGGGCATTATATGTTCCGTGGTGAGCGGACCGGCGTGGGCAAACACCGGGAACGTGGACGGACGATCGGCCTTGAGTGGCGATTGGCCGTTGTTGGACATGTTCGACGCGCTGAACATCATGTTGCCGTTTGAGCAAGCCAGCGGTCGGCGATTGGCATTCTGAACGGCAGGCATCGGGGCGTGGCTTGTCATGGGCGCAACCCGGTGAGCAAAATTGTCGTCTTGATATATTCGGAGCGGCTCCTGAGAGTTGAATGGCGCGGCTCGAGCCATTGCAGCCGAACGGCTACAGCCAGGTATGAAAGCGAACGCGTTGGAGCAAATGCTTCTCGACGGTGAGTCCGGTTCCCTAAGACTCTGGCGGGTCAGTAGGGCTGAACATGACGAAACGACGCGTTGCGATGGATGCAGCAAGAGTATACATACCGTTGAGGTGATGAGCAGGGAGGCCGGTGCGATGTTGGCACGCCGAGGAAGAGAGCCGAATGTGTGCTGCAAAGAATGCTGGTGTAGACAATTCGGGGCAGGTCAATGTGGAACTGCGGGGAGTGAGGTTGGCAGAGGAGGGAAAGAGGGGGGAAGAAGAGTGGGATAAGCGACGTGGGACGGTGGGAGTGATGGGATTAAAGACGAAAAGGCAAGGGGAGGGACTGGAGGGACTGGAGGGACTGGAGGCTCAAGGATGCGAGTTACTAGTGAAAGTTAAAGTGGTAGTCATACATACTTGCGGTGGCGGAGACGATCGCAGCCGCAGCGTAAGAAAGCTGATTAAGGGCACGGAGGAGAGTTCAGGCAAGAATACTTTACTTTACTTAGTATTCATACGGAGCACATCGATTATTTTACCTCTATTCCAGCCACAATGTAAAGTAAAGTACTTTACGTTCAAGAGCTGGCACAGTGTGTGGAGCGAAGACCCGTCACGAAGCCATTGAGCCAAGAGATGATTTGGTGTGGGCGCGGCCTTGGGCGGGCACAATGCGCAAGGGGTGGTGGGTGGGCAGCATGTCTGGCCGAGTCGCTGGGCCTTTTTTCCTTCTTTTGGTGAGGCCCTCTATGAGATTTGATTTCATGCTGTTCCACGACACGCTGCTATCGACAAGGGCGTCAAGCGGGGTTTCAGGAATGTGCGAAATGGGCCGATGAAATGGCCTCTCGTGGCACTGCTATGGATTGCGCGCCTGCTGTGCACAGCGGCCTCTGAGAAACCTTGCCTTTCACACTTTTTATCCTTTTTGTGCGCCTCCTGTACCCTTCTTCTCTTCCGATTGACTTTGGCCATTTACTAGATGATCAAGCCGCGTAAAGCCAAGTGGGGGGCGTGAAAAGTAAAAGAATTGCGAAAGGGGGGGGATAAAAGAGCAGGGTGGTTGGTCAATCGCAATTCTGCCGATGCCATCGCACGCCCACGATGGGCTTCTGACAATCTCGATGATCGTCGTTGCATTGCTACACGGACGGGTCACAGACTTCAAGGGCTTGAAATGGGGGGAGCAGCTCGTCTCGTGGCAAGCTCATGCCATCAATCCGTTGGCCAAGTCAAGATTCCTGGTGTAGCATCGTCGTCGGGGCCGGTCAAACGCATCAATCCTGATTGATTGCGCATAGAATGCACGGCGCGTGCGCAAGGCTCGCAGCACGACGGGCATTGGGTTTCAATGAAGAAGCCTCGTCCTATCAAGATGCACCAATGCAGCCACCCTATCCACAGTCTTGGGCCGGCCAAACTGGTCGCCTTTGTGTGTCTTCCCCAGTGGCGTGGCACACGCAGACTAATAATATTGCCTCGGCTCGTTCTTCAAGAAGATACGAAAGCACGTCTGGTTCCACCCGCCGAAGACTGTTTCTCTGTCTGTCTGAGGCACTCGCTCTCGTTTCCCCACGGCATTGTATCCGAGCACTATGGACTCATCATATCACACTCTGGAACACCATCCACTCTACGCAAGGGCAAGCAAGCAACTCGTCTCGTCCCGGTGTGTGCGTGCCCGTGTGTCCCGGGGCCTGACAGGGTCGGTCATGCGAGGAGTATCTCGATGTAACTTCTGCCTTGATTGTTGCATGCAGCCATGGGCGTGAGTCACTGCGACTTGGCTGGCTCAAAGGGCCTTCGGGCCTCATTTTGGGTTGGTGGCGGCCACTGATTTCAGCCGCGTGGAGGGTGGTCTGGAGATTCTGAGCAGGAAGGCGGACGCGTTAGGGAGACGCGTTTTTTGTTTACAATAAAACGCGTCCAGCCGACCAATCACGTGGCAGCGCGTCTCTGCTGACCAGCGGCAACTTGATGTAATACATGATAGTGTCCTGCACATGAGCGGGAACATACTCCGTCTGAAACAGGCTCAGCAATCATGAGAGCCGGCTTTGATCTGCATAGCTGACGGCATCGAGGCAAGAGAAGAAAACGACGGAAAAAGAAAAAAGAAAGTGTGCGAAAGAGGGATCGACATGGAAATGACGGCGAGACGTTTCGCATGATTGTGCTGTCTCTGCTGTTTCGGGAAATTTTACAAGTCCAGGGGAAAGGGGAACCGCCTCTATTGAGCCACTACCGTGCTCGTCGCATTCCATGGTCTTGATCGTGAATGGCTGAGTCAAGTCCGATCCCGGAATGGCATGTCTTTTCTGCTTAAATGTCGTTCATTTATTCCGCCGACGCTCACGGGCGAAAGAAGGTGGGAAAACCACTTTAGAACCGCGCCAAGCCTTCCTTGAAGTCGCCATTTTCGTCATTTGGGGCGAAGAATGATGGACATTGTGAAATTGGATCCTCAGGTTTCTGGCAGGATTGAGCGCCTTGCCTTTTTTTTTTTTTTTTTTAAATGGACTCCGTCTTCGACCCCATTCCCCTTCTACTCTGTGCTCCGTAGTCGTCAAGAAATGGCGAACTGCCGCGCAGCCTTCCTCCACAATCCACCAGATGAGCCTCGTGGCCCGGGGATAAGGTCCAGACTCGCCTGCGGCGTTTCCGGACGTGGCGTTCTATCGCCCGATTGTTCATGTGTTGGCAGTGCGCCGTGATCCCTGCACCTGGCTCCTTTTGCCGCGAGTACCTTTTTCCTTCTTCCTTTTTTTCTTCTACTTTTCTCTCCCTTCCCCCTCTTTGCTTCTTCCATTCACGATTCGGCGTCTAGTGCACAGGCAAGGATCAGATGGGGGCCAAGGCCAATGGAACAAGGTTTTCCGAGGAATGTGCATGAACATGTCCAATTTGCCGGGTCTCTTGAACCATAATTGATCCAAGCAGAGATGGCATTTTCCTACGTTGTCGAGGAACAGACCTTTCCCGATCCTACCCAGCTCGGATCCCTAAGGCTGTCACCTATCATGATCCCTACCCATACTGTCCCGTCATCATGTGTCACGTTGCTTGCTTCTTTCTGGAATACGAAAGTGACTTCACGGCGACTGCCATGTTCGACACCACCTGCATGACCATGGTTGGACTTTCTCTCATTTGCGGATCACGTCCGGATCGAATCTATCGAAGCCCATCAGTCCCTGCAAATGCGTGCATTGGCTCAAAGATCCACGTGAAGCGGGACAGACTCCTCATGTTTGCTGTCATTAAAAATGGAGTACGGAGTGTTGGAACGTAACAGAGCGCCGAGTCCTTTATCCCACAAGTGACACCCACAAGAACCTCTAGTACTTCGTAGTAATAGTGGTTCTATTACCGAGTGCTCCGTAGTGCTCCGTAGATTCTCTCCTCGTGAGTACGCGCAACACACTACGTCATTGCCTTTGAGTGACACGAACCACCATTTCACGCCTAAGTGAGGCAAAAAACCTTATAGATCACAAACACGTTCTTGGCCCCCCCTCCCTTCTGCACTTTGCTCTGGCAATGATCAGAGTTAGTTCAGGGAGCCACAAGGACCCAAGCTGGGTCTAAGAATTCTCTCTCCCCAAGGTCCATTGCGGCTTCCAAGACCTTGGAAAAAATTGTGTCTGAATGGCCTCCGATCGTGCAGAACCTCAGCGTGCATGTGGGACGATCAAGTTGCGGGTCAAGTCGTCCGATACTCGGCCAATTGAGGAAGCAAAAAAACAGGATTAACTGATCTAGGAACAAATTTGTCCTTGGCTAGCGTACAGACACCAGGTCTCCGCCACCAGGTATCTATCTACCCAGTCTTCAAGCCCAAAGCTTGAGGCCAAAGCCTGCGGCCATCATACCGGCCACAACCTAATCCAAGACACGGCCTGCCACAGCAGACGCACTCTTATCATTTGTTTGAGTCTTCTTCAGACTTTTACCCAACTGAATCTCATTAAGGAAACCGGTTGGACGTTCGCCTGGTGGCGGGCCTGCAACTGACGCCCCGCCTGGGGTTGCTGGTGGCGGCGCTGGCGGCGGCGGCGGCGGAGGAGCTCCTGTGGGTTGCATGGACGGAGGCGGAGGAGGAGGAGGGGGAGGAGCAGCAGCTTCCGCTGTTGGTGCAGGAGGTATTGCCATTGGAGCATTCGCACTGGGGATTGAAGGAGGCGGTGCTATGGGGGCGTCGTGAACTGGCGCTGGGCTTGCTGGCGTCGAGTCCCTCCCAGCGGCAGAGAGCGGCCGAGGAGGCGCCATGGTACCAAACAGAATGGAAGCTAGCTGAGCCGCATTTCCGCCGCCCGGACGATCGTCGTCTGAATCTTCATCTTCTTCCTTGTCGGAGCCCCAATCTTCTGAGTCTGCTCGCTTCCGGGACACTGGCGGAGCTGGAGCCTGAGGGGCCTGAGTGATCCTGTGGAAAGGGTTGGTCGATGGATCGGATCTTGTGACAGGCGCCACGTCTTGGGTCGGCGCCGAACTCGCCTCTGTAGATTGCGACATCATTTTATGATACGGGTTCTTGCTTTCAGTTTCAGTAGCCGGTGGCGCAGGCGCCATCACTGGGGGCGTCGTCATCACCGACGGTACAGCAGGAGGAGGTAGCGGTGTGTCAGGCTTGATGTCTGCCTCATGATTGACGATTTGACTCCCACTAGGTGTGGATTCTTGAGGTGTGATTTGTTGAGAGATGCCGTCGTCATCCGATGAGCTGTTTTCGTCAAGGGCTTCCAATTGTTGTTGGAGTTGGAGTTCGCGTTGCTTCGCGCTTTCTATTTCTGCGCGTCGTGCCGCCATTTTGGCCTCCTTCTCCTTGGCCTCCGCGAGTGCCGCCTTTCGCCGTTTCTTCTCCTCTTCTTTCCGCATCTTACCCTGCTTCACTTGCTCCTCGAGGGCCTTCAAGCGAGCCGCAGCCTCGACTTGTTCTCTGGCGAGTTCCTCTTCTTTCACTCGTGCGGCTTTCCTGGACATAGAATTAGTCACTCCACATAGCAAGCAAACGAGAATGGTTTTGCGACGTACTCCAATTCCAATGTCTTTCTGTGCTGTTCCTCTTTCCTTTCCATCAGATGCTGCTCTTGTACTGCTTTTCCGGCTTGATCCCGGTGCTGCTGTTCTCTCTCTGTGCCGTCTTCAGGATCTGCTGGCTGAGCACTTTTCCTCGCCGGAGGTGGCGGGGGAGCTTTACCTTCACTCTTCGAGGGCTCTGCGACAGACGCAGTGGCAGAGGCGCTATGCGCGTCCGCTAAACGAGCTTGTCGCTCAGCGTCTCTTCGTGCATCTTCATCCTCGGCTGCCTTCAATTTCGCAGCGCGCTCGGCCCGTTCCCGCTCTGACCGATCAGCGGCCGTCTCCCCAGCCTTCCCGGGGGCTTTCAATCCCAAAGCTGCTAGACGCTCGGCCATTCGCTGCTCAGCTTGCTGCTTGATATAAGCTGCTCTTTCTTCTGCACTTTTAAATGAAGAATAAGAGGCGCCAGTCGTCGGGGTTTTGGCAGCACGCGAGGCTGCGATGGAGTTCTCCTGGCGGCTGCCGGCCATTTCCTCGGAGCGAGCGTCTTTAGCCGAAAGAGAGACAGGTCGAGCGGATCGCTTATCCTCGGCATCAGCACTTACGGCACGACTTCCATGTTGTCGATCGTAGTTGAAGTCACGGGCCTCGTCCCTCGTCCCGAGGCTGCCATCCCAGCGTTTCCGTTCATACTCGCTTGATCCATCTCTTCCACCATCCTTGAGCTTTTCTTGAATGCTCTGCGAAAGACTACGGAATCTGTCCTCCATATCGCGTAACATCCTCTCACTCGATCCCTTCTCGGTCTTCATCTTAATTGTCTCTTCTTCAAGCCTCCTTGCAGCGTCATGATCTTCAGTGCCGATATCGACCTTTTTGCCTGTCAATGCAGCAGTCCTCTGCTGCATCATAGCCTTGGCCCTTGCTTTCACGCGATCGCTCTCCGTGACGATGCCTCCTGGACCGGTTCCGACAATTTGAGCAGCGCTACCAGGGTGCGCCTTGGCATCTTTGAGGCGGAACAGCTCGAGGGAAGCTTGGGTGTAATCTGTTTCCGTTTGATGAATCTGAGAAACGAGGCCGGACATCTTAGCCTCGAGTTCCTGCAGCTGCCCTGCTATGGCAGCCCCCGCACGATCGTCGATTTCACGTTGAACTTGCTGAATGTCATCGTGAAGCGCGATCAAGTCCCGGTCCTCGTCGAGTAGTTTAAGACGGACTTCTTTCCCCTCGATCCGTTGTCTTAGTTGGTCGGATGTGAGATCATCATATGGTCCAGCGGAGGCAGGCGACTCAGACCGCGGAGACGATTTTCCGGGCCTTCGCCGAGCACTAGATCGGTAGCCAAATTCCTCGTCATCGTTGCGAAAGACCGTGGCATCTTTGCGGCCGGATTGCGCGACGCCACCAGTGTCCCTGAATGATCGAGTCTTCATGTAACTGACGCCTGTCTTTTGGGGCAAGAGAGCAGCCCCGGAACTTTTTCGAAAGTCTGACTCCTGGTGCAGCATAGACTTGACAGTGTCTATGGAATGATTGAGGTTGCGAGTGGAGGGCGGTATTGATTGCGGATGAATGGTGTTGGGGTTCCCGGCGTTGCCCTGAAGTCCCTGCATTGTGTAGACACCGGCTTCTCTGCCTTGTTGAGGCATCATTCGGGCCTGCAACGCATCTATTCCTGGTATACCCGACGCAGGTGCATTCACGAGACCCCATTGCCCAAGGCCACCGGTCGGCTGGGTATTTAGTGGTGCATTCATGAGCCCATTACCGGGGCCTTGTCCAAAACCCGTGGGCATCGCTGGCACCATGGCATTTTGACTCTGAAAGCCGATGGGCTGGGCGTTGTAGGTGCTCGGATACCCAGTCTGCTGAACCTGGATGCCCTGGGGTTGACTGCTGAAGCCCATCTGTTGACCGGGAAATCCCGTCATTTGCGACTGCAGGAGCTGAGAATTGGAAGCCTGTGCCTGTTGGGGAACGCCTGACATCGAATTATCCCTTTGAAAGTTGGGAGCATTGGTAGCCGGAGCCGGAGCCGGCGCTGGTGCATCGTCAACGACGCTGAAACTAATGATATCGACCATGCTGGACACCTCGTTTTTAATGTTCTCAGGCAGGGCAGCAGGAAGGCTTTTCCCTGTAAGTTTCAAGTTGCATAAGTACATGGCCAGGGCGAACTCGGGAAAGTAAAGCTGGCCTGCACGGGTGGTATCGGCCAAAGTCCTGAATGTCGGTATTCGTCAGTCGTGTTAAGCTCAAGAGTGCCAAGCGCCGTTGAACATACCAGATCTGGGAGAGTGTCTCGCCGTCAAGCCGCGAGCGAAGCAAAAGGTCTCTCGCTTTGTCGCCGGACATGGTGTTGGAGGATTCGCCTACAGCCGATTTAAACAAGGTCTCGAATTTAGACTGGTCCTGAGCGGTAATGAAGGAGAGTCTGATGTTGGGGATTTTGTTGGTCCTGTCCGGACGCTGCGATTGAGGCTTCGGTGTCCCTCCAGTATGGAAGGAAGCGGCCATCTCGGTGAAGCCAGTGGGCTGTGGCTTCATGGGAGGCGGGGGGGGCGCAGGACTGGACGCCTGCGCGGGAGACGAGATTGGAAACCCGGTCGGCTGAGAAGACAGATAGCCAGCCTGCGGCTGTTGCTGCTGTTGAAGTTGTTGCTTGTACTGGGACGGCACCGTGGAAGGCATTGGCGGAACAGCTCCAGTGTGAAAGCTCTGCTGCGGTTGAGAGCCGGGGAAGCCGGTATACTGCTGCTGGAGGTGCAAGGACGGTTGCGGTTGGAGCTGCGGCTGCGGCTGCGGCTGCTGTTGCTGCTGCTGTTGCGGGAACTGGACGCCCGTTGGCTGTGATTGCAAGGGATATCCAGTGTAATGCTGTTGGAGTGGTTGCTGTCCAAAACCTGTGGGTTGCGATATGGATGGCTGATGCTGTTGAAGCTGTTGCTGCTGCTGGCCACCAGGCCCCATAGCGTTGAACGACGGCGCTCCATATTGCTGGCCGCCGGGTCTTTGGCTGTTACCGCCCAAGAATGCGTTCGAATTAGAAAACATGTTTGAGCGTCAGTCACTGGACCATCGATGACGGCGCACTGCAACTTGAGGAGTCAGCCGGCGACGCAGGATGCAAGACTCGTAACGACGGTCGCAGGATCATGGGGATGCAACGCTCGGCGGCGAATGCTGGCGCCGTCGAATGCGGCTGAGCGACGACCCCAACTCACGGGAGAGAGCAAAAGAGAAAGGGAAGCAGGCAAGATAAATGTGGACGACGAGAGGGAGCGAGCAATTGGTAGATTGGAATCGTTGACGGGTTGAGGAGGAGAGCTTGCGTGGGCGCCTCTGGATGGGAAGGTGTGGCTGAGCACGGACAACCGGGGACTACTGCCTTGTTGGTTCGGTGGCGGCAGCTTAACGTGAGCAGTGACAACTAGGTACCTAGGTAGAGTACCGGGTAGGTTGAAAGAAGCCTGCAAACTTGTACCCAGGATCCACATCACCGCCTTGAGCATTTTAGGTGCCAGGACGGCGAACATAACGCGTCTGTGATGCTGTATAAACACCTCTCCAAGCAGCTTGCCTCGTCATTCTGTGAAAAAGCCATCCGTTTCTACAATGACTTCTAGCAGCTACAAGCCAAAACTTCTTATCATGAGGGTATCGCGCGAAGATGCAATGCTCCCCGATCTCAAGTCGAACGCCTTCATCTGATGTATACAGTCTGCTCGGTGCAGTCCATGCTATGCAGGCCTTTTGCCAGCTCTTCCCTTTACTTAAAGACTTCCTCATTTCTTTCCAATCTCCATCTTCTCCTATTTAAATTGAATCGCCTGCGCCATGCTGAAAGGGTAAATTCACCTCCGATGCGGCCGTTTAAGCAGCCACCGAGGCGCTCTCACCCATCCTCCTCATCTATTCGGCTTGTTGGGTCACCCATGTATCGTCTGTATCTCTTCATCTGTATACCGTCTTCGCTCTCGTGACTGTCAGAGCAAGTGTAATTTTCAGTCGAGTGATCGTCAAACGCAGGTGTGGCCAATCCAAAGTCCTGCTCAACCGGGCCAGGGGATTCAGGGTTTGGAGAGGCATCACCCGACGCATTACTAGCCTCTTCCACTGAAGGGCTCCTTGCGACATCATTCGACATTGCCGACACCGGTCGTATGATCAAGTTTCGCGATCCCACTGAGCTTTGACGACTATGCCGTTGCGGACACAATTCTCCCGATGATGCTTGTGGTGACCATTGGGGGCTTCGCGCACCCTTAGACTTCTGCCCTTCTAGATGTCGAAGGGCCAGACCACCGAAACTTGCTGACATGGTCGCGTCGGCAGTGTTGCTTCTTTTGTGACATTGCGTGGAACAGTCACTTTCCTCCTCCGCCGCTTTTTCATGAAGGAGACCTTGGTTGCGCTGGAGGATCATTCCCAAATCCGTTTCAACAGTCTCCCACTCAGTCTTCAGTCGCTGTACCAACGAGCTCACGTTTGCGTTCGTATGCTTGTCTGACTTGAATCGATCGATGATAGATGTCTTGCGTGCTGGAGCAGCAGTAGCAGCTAGTTCCAAACTCTTCGAAATTGCGCTCCCAAGCTCATCTGCCGAGAAGGCAGAAAAGCACTTGATGCCGAAGTTCTGTTCCAAAGAGGTGACGAGATGCCTGTAATTGGAAATATTGAAGTCATTGCCCTCACAATCCAGTGTTCGGAGAACCTTGTTTTCAGATAATGCCTCTGCCAAGTCGCCGATGTTGAGATTGAGCATCTGGTTACGCACTCGCAGATGCTCGAGACTCTTGTTAGTGCGCAAGCCAAGCAGAGCCTTAGAAAACTCCCGTCCCAGCCTTCCCTCATCCATCTTTGAATCGAAGCCAGATATATCGAGAAAGCGGAGGCGACAATTTTGCGCAAAAAAATCGGCAATGGCTTGGCAGGCAGCATTGCTTGCAGCATCTGGCGTAGAGGTGCCCGCGAGGTTCAGGCACTCGATACTCTGGTTCGCCGCCATGGACCGAAGGAATTTGATGTAGTTGACTTCGGCCGCAAATTCAACCATTTGTGCAAAAAGGCAACAAGGACCAAAACCCTCAGCGATAGCCATGCAGAGCTCATCAATCCCTTCATCCATGCGACTGCCGTTGACCTGGACTTCCATCGGTCTGGCCTGACCCATGGCATAGAACAACTGAGCGACCTGTGAGCCGGTCAGACCGCAGTTGTTGAGGCGCATACTCTGGAGGCTTCTGGACGAGTCGCTTCCTAAATAATCGACAAGCGCGTTCACCGTCGCAGAATTCAGCTATTAATTTGAGTCAGCACGGTCATTTCCTCGAATAAATATTGCGCCGAGTTCGATATGACGAACCATGATGCTAGACAAGTCGAGATCCTGCAACTCCCATCCTTGTATCGACTGAATATCAAGAAGAGACTCATCGGACAATATCTGAGTGTTGCCGGCAATTTTAAGCTTTGAAAGCTTCTTCATGACTCGAAGGGAGTCCCGAATGGTTTCAAACCGCACAACGCCTTGGTTGCTTGATGTGTCTATCCACTCCAACTGGCTCGCCTGGCAGCTGAGATTTGCCCAAAGCTTTGTTAGGCCAGCATCACCCAACGAGCACCTGGAGAGATCAAGGCGACGAAGATGAACATGATCAAGGATCAATAGGTTGGCTTTGTTCTCGTCAGCTTCTCCCAGAACCTCCGCGCAGAATAAGCAAGTGCAAAGGACATTGTACCTAGCTCTTCGACATTATCAAGGGATATGGGATTTCCCGACAGAAAGATGCTGTTGCAAACGCACATTTGTCGTCGAAGCAACTCCAGGAAGGGCCGCAACACTTCACATGTTGCTCTGCGAAGAGCCTCAAAGTCCGAATGACCTCGACTGAGCCTGCTCTTGCTCTTCAGACCAAGCACATTTGACATGTCCAGGCTTCTTATCGACTCCGATGTGAAAAGCAAAGCATGAACCTCTTGCTCCAGTAACGTCGACTGGAGGAGCAATTCGTGATGATTTTCGGAAATGGTGAGGCCTGAATACTGTCAGCTACCCGTTCCTTTGCCTATTATAGACTTTGGCGCGACAACGCACCGTTCAGAGACCTATACGCTAACGAATCTCCATAATGAGAATTGTCGTTCCTGCCTGCTAACTGTGAGAGATCCACACCACGGAACGAAATCGCCTTGAAAAAACTGTTGTAACGCAGAGCGCGAAAAACTGCCAGAAGCTGCAAAGGCGAGTATGCACGGCCATCGCAAGGCAGCAATCTGAACGCAGGTTGAGGTGGCGGGCTCCATTCAATGGTCCATTTCGGTACTTCTACTTGAAAGGCGGCACAGTAGGCTTCCAAACTGCGCTTTAGCCCACCGAGATCGTTGCCCGATGTAAGTTGAAGGGGCGGCGGTAGGCCTTTGATGTCGAAGATGACTTGTTGGAAATGCTGAGGCCACATTGGCTTCAGTATTCGATCCGCTTTCGTCACTGTTTCGATTATGCGTCGATACTGGGAACTAGCCAGGTCGATTCTTGTCTCGCGGCCGAATGGTGGTCTACAAAATGTCAGCGTACTGGATCCGGTCAGCGTAGACCCTTCGTGTAGGATGCTTTCTACCGGAAACTCATAACAAAGCGATGTTCGTGTGACGCCACTGAAGCCTTGAATCGAGTCAACGTCACAGTGCCGTATGATACTGCTTTGACTCGCAAATCACCAGGCGCAGTGGAGTGGTCGGCCTTGAGCACTTCGATGAAGTGGCACATGCAAGGCCCTATCACAAGAAAGAACGTCGAAATGTCTGTGTTGTCTGGGGCGTCTTCTGCGCCGCTGCTCTTCTGGCCGAAGACACGTCTTGCCACAGGAAAAATTACCCCGCGTTGGCTGCTGTCGGAGGAACCTTCGGCAGTTCTGATGATATGGTCAATACGGTTGACTAGGCTGTCCGAAAGCAACGGACCTCCAGATATCGATTTGACTTTCATCCTCCCAGCACGATGAATAGCAGCTAGCCACGTGTCTCGCTCCCTTGGGAGAGCGAAGAAGAAATGTGCTTTAGAGTAAGCCAGTTTTGGCCACGGCGAGAACCACCATATCTCAATGCCATACCGATTTGCTCCGCTGTCGTCGTTGAAGACAGCAACGATTGATCGCAGCATAATTTCGTTTCGCACATCGGTCGACGAAAACTTGCTTGTACTTCGATGAAGTGCAGATCCGTCCTCGGCAAGCGGGCTTGGTAAAATCAGTTGGGGAAAGGCAGCCCTCGCTGCTTCTCCGTTACTAAACTTGACCAAAATGTGATCGGTGAGAACCATATACTCGGACCGAGCCTTCAGGAGCGAGACATCGGCCTTTAGGGGTCCACATTGTAGGATTTCCATGGCTGAGTACGGCAGCAGCTGATCTATGGGGCTGCACGATCGATCAGAGGCCGGTGAGCTGTTGGAGACTTTTCGCTGAAGCCTGTCTAACATGGATGACGAATTGAAAGAGGGGGTCTTCTGCAGTCGTCGTGTCGAATTACTCCTCGTCGAGCTGGCGGTGAGAGACTCCATCGAGGAGCTGCTCAAAGAACGAAAGGCCCGTGTCAAGACTCTCGGGGCCTTGTTCTCGATCGAGTTTGTCGGAACATCGTCATAAAATGCCGAGGAGGTGCTCAGCGCAAGGCTCGAGGACGTCCTCCGTTTCCATCTTTCAACATTCATGGTCTCGAGTGGTGTTGAGCCAGAAGCACTCCCTATCCTTTTCGTCGCACGCCTCTCGCGTAAATAAGCCACCGTGCCTCGGCTTGAGAGTGATGCTACCAGGTCATGGCTATGGCCACACGGTGGCGAGTTCGTCGAATTGTAGGGCTGGTAACGACAACCGAGCTATTGGCGAAGCCAATTGAACATGAATCCACGATCTTGAACCTCCGGTGGTATGAGTGAGTGCAGTGGACGTTGGGTGGATAGCTATCGAACCTGATGTCTCACCCGCGCGAGAATTGTCTTGGAATTTGGAAAGGGCCCCTTTGGTGCAATTCCAAACCAGCCCAAGTCAACTCGCAGATCCGCATTCGTCGCTCCGGAAACAATTGTTTGACACAGGCAAGAAGATTGTGGTAACGACGATCGGCTCTAGAAATGGGGAAAATGCCACGATGCAGCGTAATTGAGCACCGGCAGATTTCGGTGACCTTGCGCAGTAGAGTGCCGGTCGACCGACAGTGCACGCTGTGCAAGCACACGGCAAAGGCGGAATGGGACAGGAATGGTGACAGAGCCCAGTGCTTGCGTCGCTCCTGACCTTGTGGATAAGAGTCTGATGGACGTTAGATTCTGGACGCAGGGGCAGGAAACAAATACAGCTGGAGCTTGAGGGCTGTTCACACGTTGCTGACGTTGCCCTGGATAGGTTTCATCCATATACTGCTCGCCAATTTCCTGGCTCCCGGCTGCTCGTCTCCCAAAAGCAATGATTTCGATGAAGACAAATTGATGTCTTGCACGAACTCGGAAAGAGTGATTCATACATATATATCTGGGGAAAACACAGTACCTAGGTAGGCGGCAAAGTTGAAACGAGGAGACTATGCCTGAAGCAATGATCGAAAGATGAGCGGAGACCAGAGTGAAGCATGAGAAGGGAAGTTCAATCGAGGAGGAGTTAAGGTTTCGCCTTCCCCAACAATGAGAGCCAGACCGGTCGATCTTAGCCACAATAAGAGAAGGCTGACGCAACGAAGTGTCTAACGGGGGGGTTTAAGCTCGGACAAACGACGGCGGGAGGGGGGTGCCAATGCGGCAAGAAACATGAAACTTTCACTTGTCGACTACCACCGCCGACAATGAACCAAGGAGAGAGAGCGCACGAGGGGAGGAAGAACAGAAGCAGGAAGAGACACGGGAAGACTGAAAGGCCAAGAAGACGAGAGCCGATGACGATGACGATGGTGCACCAGTTTCGCTGCAGCAGGGGGGGAAATCCCAAAGAGGGAAACAACCGGGGCTGGCCGGCAGCGATTGTTCAAAGCATGGCATGGCAAAGAGCACGAATACGATGTTCAGTTCAAGGCCAATGGCGAGTCGGTCTGCCACGCGTGGAGAACTAAGGCAAGGTACTTGAGGGACTTTGTCCAATAGCTGCCCGTCGTTTCGTACGGAAGGTGCGATCGGGGATGGAGGCAAGGCCTGGCCAAGCTGAGCTGGACCCGGCCGAACCACTTCAGCACTAGCCTCTCGCCTTTTCCGATGTGCATGCCACGGACATGCGCGCAGCCTCGCGTGACGCCGGCTGAAGCGACAATACCGAAGCTGGAGGAGGAGGACTTCTCAAACGTCGATTTATGAAAGGCAAGAGTCAACAAGCGGAAAGGAGTTGGAAAGTGGAGGGTGAGTGGTCTAGAATCGTGTGGAGAATCGAGGACATTCAGTAACGCCTGTGCACCATGGCGCTTTGTGGACGCCGACTTGTTTTGCTCACGATATTTTCATCGACTGATAAGTGCCGTATCCAGCCAGAGCACACGTTAAGGGAGCAATAACCGTGGCTAGCGTACCGTTCGATCTACTCAAAAAGATCTGTCGCCTCATCATTGGTATTTTGGCACCAGATCTGGGCAGCTGCAGAGGAAAAACGCATGTAGTGGATAGTGATGTCGAGGCAAACCAAACGATTCCCATAGCGGGAGCACTGGAGCAATCTGAGATCACCGGCGAAGCTCGAAGCCACTCCCTCCTCTTGATACGAGCCTCTGCGCTTAGACCGAATTTCAGCGAAAGCTAGTGGTTTGCTAGCCTCACTGCGCGAAATTTATCATATCGAGCCAATCAAATTGGGCTGCCGACAATTTATGAGAGCACTATGGGAGATTCGACCAAGTGTGAATGCGAAAAACCTTGACTTTGGATTTATCCTGCGCATCAATCTAGCTTCTCGCCCTGATGCTGACTGCCCTACAAAACCCACCATCGCGGATTCACCACGGCTGGCAACATTTGTTTCGGCAGTATTTTGGGCAATCCCGCAGCCCACTGTACGGGCGTGTGGAGTCAGCTGGGACGATAGTCTCGCACGCTGATTGTCCATCGTCGGTGTAGACGATCGACGGGCTCGATGGCACTGAGGGTAATACGAGATGGTGCGTACGGGCAGATGCGAAAATGCTACCACCGTGTCCTAACGAGCGCCTAGGTGGTTTGTAGGTGGTGTGTGACGCCGGTGTCGCTATTTCAAGTGCTTATTGTATCGCGAGATGCGAACCTAGTACTTAAATCAGCATAGCGCCGCACATGGAACGCAGACACTATTGAGCAAGGACTGCATCCGTCACGCACTCCGGAGACTGGCTGCTTCCGTTCGCTATGACGTCATCGCCTAGATATAGTACGAATGGAAGTGCTCTAAGCTCCGCCTCAGCCACACAAGCTCCCAGTTGCACCAGCCACACAGACGAGCACCTGCAGAAGCAACGGCGGGGCCGCACTGTGATTGTCAAAGGCGCCCTCTTACCAAATCGATAGGCCGAGGATCGGGCGAAGCTAGAGTCTTTTCCCTTTCGTGATGGCTCTGGCTAGCTTGCGCTCACCGTAATGATGCTCGTCTTCCGAGGTCAGGTCCGGGCGTTGCCGGACGGGTGGTCCATTTGTCTGGGCTCAACCGGAGGGATACAGCTTTACAAGTTCACACCAACGGGGACGTCTGCAGTATGTATTAGGTATTACGTACCGGGCATCTGCCGGGCGGCTACGCTCTCCTTGCCCCACCAAGAATCTTTTCCCTCGTCTTGGTTTCGACAGCTCAACAACTTCAACTGCAGCATTGTCCGGAAGACATTCGCGTACAATGTCTTCATCAGCGCAGGCACCGTTGTTGTCCCGTCATTATATTGATTATGTTTACGTGCCTGGCGTGCTTCTCGTTGTTGGCACATTGCTTGTCAAGAAGGACTGGGCTCCGTATTCGCTGGCCCTGGCTGTGGCTCTCGGCGCCTACAACTTTTGGAATTTTCGTGAGCCAGGCCTCCTTTCTCAATCAGTCCGGCAGATGCATGCCAGTTCACTGTCGCTGACGCCTCTGATTCGCTGCAGAGGTCAAAAAAGTCCTCAAGCATGACGTTTTCCAAGAGTTTGAGCTCGAGGAGAAGACGATCATTTCTCACAACGTCGCCATGTAAGTCGATGGCAGCGCGGCTCTGGCCTTCGAAGTACTCGTCTCATCCTACTAATGCTGTACCTCTTCTTATATATAGCTACCGCTTCAAGCTGCCTTCGTCGAATTCAATTCTCGGTCTACCGATCGGCCAGCACATCTCCATCGGCGCGGCCTTGAAGCAGCCTGATGGCACCACCAAAGAGATTGTGCGCTCCTACACCCCCATATCGGGCGATCACCAGCCCGGCCACTTCGATCTCCTGATCAAGTCCTATCCTCAAGGCAATATCTCCAAGTACATGGCCTCAGTTGCGGTTGGTCAGACGATCCGCGTCCGTGGCCCCAAGGGCGCTTTTATCTACACTCCCAACATGGTCCGTCATTTCGGCATGGTCGCCGGTGGCACTGGCATCACGCCTATGCTCCAGATTATTCGAGCTATTGTCCGCGGCCGTGCTGACGGCGACAAGACCGAGGTCGACCTCATCTTTGCCAATGTCACGGCCCAAGACATCTTGCTCAAGGAGGACCTCGACGCCCTAGCCACCGAAGACAGCGGGATCCGAGTGCATTACGTCTTAGACAAGCCTCCGGAGGGGTGGACCGGCGGCGTCGGATACGTCACCGGCGAGATGATCAGCGTGCGTAACCCATCCGTGCCCCCCACAACGTGCTTCAGTAGCTAATCAACCCTTGCTCACATAGAAATGGCTGCCCAAGCCCGCCCAAGACATGAAGATTCTCATATGCGGTCCTCCTCCCATGATAAGTGGCTTGAAGAAGACTACAGAGAGCCTGGGTTTTCAAAAAGCTCGACCGGTCAGCAAGCTCGAGGACCAGGTTTTTGCCTTCTAAAATATACATCAGTATGAACGCAAACAATATCAGACATGACTCAATTTTCATCATCTGTGTCGCTTCCACCCAGTCCTTTCCGTCAACATCCTCACCGCGTCAACAATGGCGCATCCAAGAAGTCTACTCGGAGCGTATGCATGACATCGTAGACAGTATCTAGACATATGCACGGAGTGATTACGTGAATCACTCGATTCGACTCAAAGTACTGGTTGTGGAACGGAAAAGTTTTGAACATGTGTTGAAATACATGAGCAATTGGCGTCGTTTCATTGCAGACAGTAAAGCTGATTTATACGCGCCCAATAATAACTCCGTGCACCCCGACCGCGAATTGAAAGGCTTATTGTACATTTTGTTTTGTGGGCGGATGAGAGGTCATCGTTACTCCTGCTCCATTTTCAAGTGCGATCCCTCTGAATGCCATAAAAACCCAGTCACGGCTACAATGATACATATCCTGATCATTCATCCTCGTCGTCTTCCACGACCCTGCCTCGTCTGGCTCGAGCCTGTCGCGGGCCTGATTCCTCATCTTCGTCCTCACCACTTTCTTGTGCGGACGGCCCATCGTCCTTGTCCACGTCCACGTCCATTGGCTCGGGGACATCGTCGTTGTCGCCTCTGGAGAGCGGCGTGTCGTCTCTCTCGAGGTTCCGTTCCGCCCGATCAAGAGCATCTTCATTCTCCTCTTCTCCTTCCTCTTCGTCGCTGTCGACCACAATCTCGGCAGACTTGAATTTGGAGGATTCCCTTTTGGTCGTGAGACGACGACGCTTCTTGCTGTGGCTGCCTTCTTCTTCTGAAGAAGGGGAGGAGTCTCGCTCCGTCTTCTTCTTCTTCTTGGCTGATTTTCTGGGCTTGCCTTCGCCGGCTGGGCGAGCAGCCGGCTTGCGTTTTCTCTTGACGCGCTCCCCCGTCTCTGGATCCGTCGTGAGCTCCGCTTCATGTCTGGCGCGCTCCTCTTCGGCGCGCTGCTCGGCCTGGGCACGGTCACGGGCGGCTATGGCTTCTCGCTCCTTGCGGATCTTTTCTTGACGCTCTCGCTCCTTCTCCAGAACGGCTTCGCGCTCTCGTTGGCGCCGCCTCATTTCGGCTTCGCGCTGCTCTTTGGCAGCTTGGATCTTGGTCTTGTTCTTCTCCTCCCATTCCTTCTGCTTGCCGATGGCGCGCTCTAATTGTTTGCGCAGCGTATTCCGGGCCATGTTTGCACGCTGCTCGACGTCATGCTTGGGGTATGGCGTGTGCGGAAGTGTTGCGATCTCATCCAGTGACTCGATAGCTGCCTCCAGACCTTCAGCAGCCTTCTCGAGCTGCTCCGCGGACCGTCTGTTCTCGGGAAGACTCTGGATCATCGTGACAAGTTGTATCTGCACGAAAGCCACGTTGAACTTGTTGTGGACTTGAGCTGGTGCAACGTCCAAAGCCTGCGTTCACGGAATCAGCTTGGTCAGAGAAGTATTATGGGGTGAGCATCTTACCTTCTGGGCACAATCTAAAGCTTTATCGTACGCCTCAATGTCCTTATCACCTCTGCCTCGATTCAGCCAGGTTCGACCCAGGCATGCCAGAATGGTCGGATCGTTCGCCTTCCCCTCCTTGGCCAGCGCTATCTCGTAGTGCTCAATTGCTTTAGAATACTGTTTCAGTTCGGCATACACGTGGCCGAGGTTCACGTAGACATGTGAGTCCTTGACAGTCTCTCGGACTTTGTTCAAAATAGCTAGTCCATTCTTGTAGTCCTTCTTGTCCTCAATTAAAGCGATGGCAACGCCTTGGGCAGCGTAGGCGTTCTTAGGATCCAGAGATAGCGCTTTCTCGAAGAACTCCACAGCCTTGCCGTAGCCAACACTTCGCTTCTGCTTGTCTTGCTCTGTCTCGCGTCGCATTTCACGGGCCTGCAGTAGGTGCAAATTTCCCATGCCAATCAGAGCATATCGATCATGCTTGTCGTGGTTCTGCAACGTATGTTTGTAGTGGCGAAACTCGGGGTCTTCTGCGATATTTGCCGGCTTTCTCCTGGAATGCACCTTGCCGAGGTACCATCCGTAAAGAGCGCGAACCTCCAGATCGGTTGGGTTCTCCTGGTAAAGTTTGGTTGCTGTCTCTGGTCCTTCCTTGTTGGGGTTTGTGCGCAATTGTATGTACGACAGCCTGGTGCGGGCGTCCGTATAGTCGTCGTGGCGGGCCAACAACCCCTCATAGACTTCAACGGCTTTTCCCGTCAAGTTTCTCGACTCGTAGCTCCTGCCCAAGTTAAAGCTGATTGTCGAGACCAGGGCATCGGTGTCCATGCCAGGATCCTTTTCCCCAATTCTCATGCACGCGCCCAACGCAGCCTCGAACATCTCGCTGGCTAACTCGTGCTTCTCTGCTTGAAAGTGAAAGCAGCCAATGTTATTGAGGAGCTGCGGTGGGAGGAATTTTCGCATCGTTAATTTTGCAGCTGCCTCATCCACCGGATCTTTTGGTCTTTCTGAGGCTGGCACTTGGTCCAGCTCAAGCTGCTCGACCTGTTGGAGGCATTGCAACGCCTTCTCGGGCTGCTCTGTCTCGTAAAGCCGTGCCAAGTTGAGCAGAACTGACGCATCAGGCGCAATTTTTTTTTTCGGATCCTTCCAAGCGTTGCGAACACCCTCCAGGAAACCTATGGCCTTCTTCATTTCTGCAGATTTATCCTCCTTGCTATCGGCCTTTTGGCTTGCAAAGACTTCTTCAGCGTAGAGCGTGCCCAACAAAATCATAGCCTCATGATTTTTGGACTGCTGATTCATCTTCTCTAGGCGAAGCTTCGCCTCACCGAGGTCATTCCTGAGTACCGAGAGCTGGGCAACGCCGAATTTAGCTGGAAAATAACCAGTGTCGGCACCTCCGCGAGCATCATCAGCACGTCGGTAATAATCGCTCGCTTTGTCCGAGTCTCCTCCGTAATGAGCCCTCCTGGCGAGGAGATACCAGCCGTCGCTTGCAATAGCGTTGACATCAGTGTACTGAATGGCTTTATGCGCCAGCTTCTCCGCGTTGTCCCAAGATTTACGGGAAAGAAAGTAGCCTGCGAATGTGGAACAAGTGATTGGCACATCTTTGTCCAGCTTGAACGACTTTTGCGTGTACTCGGTCATGGCTCTTTTGTAGAGCTTGAGGAAATCCTCGCTGTCCACGGGCACATGGCCGCTGGCGTCCAAATAGAAGAGGCCTAGCAGGATGTTCGCAATCTTAGACTCAGAGTTGATTTCCAAACTTCTTTCCCAAGCGATCTTGGCATCCTCTTTGAACCCCAACTGCCAGAAGCAACAGCCTATTCCAATTCGAGGGTCAGGATCGACCAAGTCCGGCATTTTCTGGAGCACATCTTGATAAATTGCGAGAGCATCCGGGAATTTGTGTAAAGAGAAGTTGGCGCGTGCCTTGCCCAAGAGGGCCAGCATGTTCTTCCCTTGTGAGACTCGAAGCGCATCATCGAAGGACTTGACAGCTGTCTTGAGCAGCTCATTCTTTTCGGACCCTATGCCACCTGCAGTTTTGGAAGGTGCCTGCAACGATGCGCGCAGAAGCAACAGGACGCCTCGAGCCAAGAAAATGGGGGGGAAAGACGGATTCAGCCTTGCAGCATCGTTGAGCGAGGCAGTGGCCTGTTGGAGGTAATACTCTTTTGTCTTGGCCTCGGAGACTCTGACACCATCGGGCGCAACACGGGGTGCTTCGCGGCTTTTCCACAGATACATCCAGCATAAGCAACAAATCATGCTGACCTTATCGCGCGGATTGCCGGCATTACCCTGAATGGCAGTGCTGCCCCGAATGAGCATCTCGATGGCATGGTCTATTTTTTTTTGCTTTGCGTAGGCCAACGCGACCGTCATCCAATATGTCTTGGCTGCTCTCTCATTTTCAAAGAGCGTACATAGTTCAGTCGGGTCGTCGAGGAGGTCCTCGAGATCGATCTCGACGGCCTCATCCTCTTGATCGCCTTGCACGGGGATGTCAATGGCGGACGGGATGTCGGAGAAGCGAATGCTGACGGGACCGTCGACTCGATGACCATTCGTCAGGCCGTTTGTCGTACCGTTCGCGACGGCCGTCATCTTGGGAGAAATAGCCCCAGCAGTTGTCGATTATGCGAATCAGTCGCCCGAGAGAGGTGCGATACGATGCTTGTCTCTGAACGATAGGAAGAGTCCGGCGTCTTCCAATATCCGGGTGCGCAGGCCACCAGTGGCGCTAGCACCTGGGAATCCTGACCAGGATTTCCAACACACAATGCCAACGAGCGACTGCTGAGGGGAGGTCCGCGAGCTCGAATGGAAAGCGACATGAATTTGAGTTTTTTTCCAGTGACAGATGCTTAGGCCTGTTGGCAATATGAAGCTGGAATTTAGTCAGCAAGAGCAAACACTAGGTGGCTCTATGGACTTTAAGCTCCGCCAAATCTAGCTGCATTATTGGTCGCGACCGAGAAGCTCCACCGTCACACGCCAGCCAAGTCAATAAGATAGAACAAGTCGAACGAGAGATACTTGATCAAGTCGGCCTATGCTAAAAAGCCTTCGAAGCGAAGCTTGCGCATCAATTTTCACGCGAGGCTCCCACCGCTTTGAGCTTCAATGACTTGTCGGCTGCGGCGAGCTGTGAATTTACAAATTTCCTCTCAATATATTCAATGATTATCGCCCAAATCACTCGTCGACTGCGACGAGTTGTATATCTACAAACCCCCTCTTAATATATTCAATGACTCTGACATCCACGCTCGTGGTAAGCTTCCGCTGGCCTTCTTTATCACTTTCCCAGAAAGCAGTCATCTTTGACATAAAGACTGCAGGCACCTTCAATATACTGCTCCGCGAAAACGTCGTAAAGACCTTCTATGACAGGATCGGTGGATCGAATAAATGGGACAGAACTCTCATGGTTCGCATGTTGTCGCCCTTGACTTCGACTTGCTGGATGATAGCGCGCATGACCCATTGAGGTAATGGTGGCTGGTGGACAATCAAAAACGCCTCTTTTATTGCGTCGCTACTGAAGCGACCTGCAGAATAGTAGACCCGGGCACCTCCATCCAGAAGAGAATCGACTACCCAAAGTGAAGCTCAGAGGAAAGAGACCATGGAAAGCTGGCGCTCCTAGGATCAGGCCACGACACTGAACGTTATCCCATTATTGTGTATGAACTCACCATCGTGATAGGTCTCTTATCAGCGTATCCAGTCGAAGCAAGGCGAACCTTATATTCAAAATGGGTCATCTCAGGTCTGCCGTAGCGCATCGATACACGGTTTTCTCACCTGAGATTTGGCGGTGCAATACCTCGGCGTCGGCCGTCAGTGGACAAGTCGTCTCCTGTGTCAAGGCTGAGCACAGGCTGCAGCAACAGGCGCTTACGCAAGTGATGACATGGCGAATCAGATCATTGTGCGAATCACGTCGCATATCATACTGCATACGCCATACCATCGGGCGGAAAGCTTCAATCGCGTAGTCCATAAGGAGTACTCCGTACCGCAGTACGGATTGCCGGCGACCATAGCAATTCGCCGAAAGGAGTTGAGGCCAATCATCGATACCTGCAATGTAACACTCCGTGCATCCCTGGTTGGGTACGACCGCACTTTCGTATCCAAAGAGGACAGACGGTAGACTCACAAAAGCCGGTCAGGTCGTCAGACCTGTCCGTCGATTATTTTTGTACGGAGTGCAGAGTACCCAGCTATACTTTCCTTTGACGCTTGCGCTCATCTGCCACCACAACTTTGGCCATTCGCTGAGCACGCATAGGGGAACCTCGGGCCTGGCAGTTTTCAACGCCATCGTTTCCGCGCCGCTTGAAGCCGCTCGAGGTATTGGTGACACGACCGCAGCAGCCCCTGAAAGCGACTGGCACACGGTTGGTTGATGTGGCTGCAGATTCAAGTCCTGGGGGCTCTTCGCCGCCGGCTCGTATCGATCCTTGTAGTCTGCGCGTGCCCATTTCCGTCATCTGCTCCTACACAAGGAGGCCTCTTTTTTTCGTTCGATAAGGGGAACAACAAGAGGTTATGTGTCATCTATCAGATCCTTGTTGAGGCTTTTTGACACAAAATTCAGGACCTTGATCCTGCTCTGTACCGAGTACAGGCGTCAGCTTGGATTTCCTGGCCTCACCCGCACGCGTCAGATGTCCCCGGCACGGTGACTACTGTTGCATTTGTACCATACAAAGCCAGGGCTGCAGCGACCTCTGCCCAATCGGGAGGGTGTTCTTCGCAGAACGTGTGTCGACATAACACACCCGTGTCATCGGAAAGCGCCAGCATCACAAATTGGACGAGTAGGTCCGCCACCCCTCAATGTACAGACTGTAGGCTGCGTTTCAATTGAACTTGCGGACGGGAGGTTGTTGCGCGTCATTGAACTTGCCGCTCAAAGGTGCAATCATGAGCCTGTGATGCTCTCAGGCGTCTCGCAAGATACCAGACATCAGCTGCTGAAATGGAGATACCCGTCCGTAAGCCCCCCTTTGCGAAAGAGTTTGCGCCACTTGCGGCGGCACGGAACGGTCCGGAAATAGCATCGAAGGCCTCGTCGATTCAGTCCCCCCGGCCGAGCACCGAAGAAGTGTACACGGACCGTGTCAAGTTTTCCGAGGAAAATGTCGTCCCGTTCTTATGGATTTACAACAATGAACTTCAGTCGCTTTCCACAGTCCAAGACATTATACATTACTCCTTCGATCTCGAGAGACTTCACGTCATTCACAAGTGGCTATGGCTGGCGGGACTTCGTCGCCCGGCTCGGTCCCTGCACCGACAAAAGATGATGGGACGCCAGCTGGTAATCACCGAACAATCCGAGTTACATCTTACGTGGCGAGACTCGACATTGTTCGTGAAGCCGTTATGGAAGCCGTTGCTGGACCATGAATTCTGGAAAGCAGAGCTATGCCTCGACCAAGACAATTTTCGCAGTGCTGCTGGCTTGCTCCGATCCTACACGTGGCTCATTACAGCAAAATCGGACCTACAAATCGCGAAGCAGCATCATCTCGTGCCCAAGAAACTCAAGTGGAAGAAATGGGTTGCATTCTCCCGCAGCTTTCTGAGAGCTCTCGACAACGCTGGCCATGACAATGTCGTCGCCTGCCGTTACCAATACGGCGAATTGCGGCTCAATCGCCTCAATCTGATATATCGCTTCGCGCCAGCTTTCTTCCCGAAGCATCTTCTCAGGGGTTATTTCTACGGCTATAACCAGTACAGCGTGTTTTTCGGGCGAAACTTTGCCTGGGCCGCCGCGGTAGCCGTGTATTTCAGCCTGTTACTGACGGCGATGAACGTCGCGCGCTCAATCGATTTCTCACAAGGTAACCCGCATCTTCAAAAGGCCGCCTTTGGCTTCGCAGTATTCTGCGCCGTCGGCATAGCGTTCTTCTCGGCCCTGGCTTTAGGATATTTCGTCATCATGTTCATCGCGAATCTCCTCTTTGCGATGAAGAAGACGCACCCGAGGTCTCGCCCGACCATACGTCTTGTATTTGATAATCCGTCATCAGCAGGGCCATCCGGCCTCGCCGTGTCCTGACGCCATCATTTGTTTCATCTGCCGCGGAATCATGATTATTCAACGTGGGAGTCATGTACCCGATATGTGATTGGGTGTCTTAATCTTTTCTCTTCACTTTCATCGTTGGTTATCAGCTATCATCAGGAGTTATAGACATAAGCAGAGCAAGGCTTAATGTACCCTCGTGGTTGATTCCATTGTTCCTCTCGACGCCTCAAACTCCCCCAGCCGCAGCTTTCCAGCTCTCTGTACCAGTCGCGGACCTCTTCATATGAGTGCAGACCCTCCTTCGTACCTACGACTTACGTAACTTCTGACGTCCATGATCCAGGACGCTCGAACGATTGAATTTCGGCATCAAAGATAGGAAGACAATCACAGATGATCAATGGAGTGCGGTTCAATTGGAGGCGGGTATTCTTATGTTGGAATTCCCGAGCTTGATACCCCCCGTATGGCATGTCAGATCGAGACTGTCTTGTACAAGCACGCCAGCACCCTTGAACTTCCCTAACTTAGTAAGGCAGTGCCAAATTTCAATTCATCGTCGTGCAGGCGGGCTCATGTAGATCAAGCCAGAATCATTTCTTTCCGACAAATTTGTCTTGTACCAAGGGAAATAGGTCGGTCTGCGCATCGAGGCGCCCAAGGAGCTTTTAGTAACTTTGAGGGAGTTTCCGGCGAATGCTGGAATTTGCAGTCTTCGGTACTTAATCTATGCGACCGTGATACATTCTATGAGCAGGAGTCGCTGTCATTTCGTTTTAGATAACTTCACACACTTACTTTAGTTTTGCTTCGAAATGGCAAAATAGAACGGGGACGAGGTTCATCGCGGTGTGCCAAGAGCGCCGCACGAGCCTTGTAAAGGACCTCAGAATGCAATCATCAGGACAAAAGGCGAGCTACAAAAAGGCGGGCACTATGTTTGAGCCCGATTAAGGCCCATGGGTGCGTGTCGAGTGTCAGGCAGCTGCAGCTGCCAGCAGGTGACGTGACGTGACGGGTGAAGGTCAAGAAGCGAGAGATTGCCATGTATGAATCGACAGAACTTCCGAGCACTCTCCTGCCATCCCAGGGATCTATACCAGTATTTCGCAAGCTCGAAAATTGCGCGAGCGAAGCTGAAGAGACCTGGTGTTTCGTCTCCTTCTTCTCTGTCTCCCTATTCCCATTCTTTTCCTCCCGTTTTTTCCAACAGACACCTTTTCAGCATGGCCCTCGCAAGACCGCGTCGGCCACCTTTGTTGACACTTCGGGGCGACAAATGCATGGGATGGTATTGCTTCACGACTGCCGAGCAGTTTGGCATCATATTCACCTCCATCGTGCTTTTTCTTGTCTTATCATTGGCATACATGTACTGCCTGGGGCAAGCCATGATGTTTCGAAGGGCTCGAGAATCTGTTCGACTGTCGACTGCCAGAGAATTCGCGGCCATACATCGTCAAGCAAACTTTCGAGTACCTCAACAAGTTTTCACTGCTCGAGCTGTCGCCGCTCCAATAGCCCTCGGTCATTATCAGGCCGCACCCTCCTTTTTGCCTACATACGCGTATCCAGGCGTACCTCTAGCTCCCGCAGCGACTTCGCGGAACATGAGTTCGCCCACGTCAGATAACCAGCGACACCAACAATCCGAATGCGCACCGCGATTTGCACATCGGCAACAAGTTACTCGCGACGGTAACGAATGCGACACGTCGGCAGAAAGCTTACAGGATTCACCATCGCGCTGGCGACATTTGATTGATCGCATGCTTCGACTCCCGGTTGGTAAAGCACAAACCATTCGAAGTGAATCGACGCTGCCAAGTCCAGCAATCTCTCATCAAGAATCAGGTCCACAAGAGACCCCTACAGAATGCAGAAACTCGGGGCTTGGGTCGGTGGAAAGGGAAGGGCGAACGGCCTCACGTCGTGCGGCTGACAGAATGCCTCAGCCTGATGTATGTCAGTCGGAAGCTGAATCTATCAAGACGACTGTCGCCACAGTTCACAGTGATGACTTCCAGATGCTCAGCCCGCCGTCCTCCATCGACGTCCCGAATGGTAAATAGCCCGACATACCAGTCGACGGGAACCTAACTGACCACTTAGTAGGAGGTACAGCGAGCATCATGATGACAGGATCGCATCTTGCCGAGAACGACCATCGTCAGCATCCCATGTTGCCTTTGAAGGGCAGTACACAATTGCAGGCAGTTTGCTTCTGAGCAGGAATTCAATAGCTGAAGTATGGGCTCTGTATAGCCGAATGGTGCACGAGCTGAGACCCATCGGGAAGCTGGTCTCGAATCCATGAGCAGAATGTGACGGCTTGTGCTCAGCTGAAGAAAGGCTAAGTGCCCGACGGTCGTTTCTTGAGGTGAGGACGCGGACGATGGTATTCTATTTTGAGAAGATGATCTGCGTCACGTTCTCGCGACACAGGGAAAGCATAACGGCAAATACAATTATTGACGTCGCTATATCTTCGAGCGAGTAGCGATAGCCCGTGCACGATTGATCTTTTCCGAGAAGGTGCCACTGCCACTTCTCCTCCTTGCAGGGGAGGAACCATCACTGCTGGCAAGTGATACGGAGCACCGCGAGGCAAGTGCCCCACCACTATCGCGTCTGCATGTGGATATGATCACAGCCTGCCAGTGCCAACCCAGATGCGGAGCTCGGCTCTTCAATCAACACCAACCTCACCCAGTGCTCATTTGCTAGCCTTTGCCAACGCTCATCACGTCCGTGCATCTTCGCACATCGCATGCACTGCTCAGACTTCTGCGTTGCAGATCCAGGTCCTGATATGATGGCGACCAGCTTGACTGTGACATCCTAACTCGATTTGCCCGTCAGCAAAGCTACCAGCCCCTCCAACTTACTTGTGACGACAGACTGAGGGACACTCCTCACTCATCGTGAACTCTCCTGTAGCCCGTCTTCACAGCGATACTCCACATTGGCGGTTTTCGACGGTCAAGGCTCAACTCCATTATGTGGAACGACGAGGATAACAACCCCTACGGGACGAGCTTCGATCGCCGCGACTCACAGACGTCATCGTCGATCAATCCGACCTCACCAACGTCGCGAGATTGTGAGTCGGAACTCCGGGAATCTCACGTCTGCAGTACGCTTTGAACGTACCGCCAGGAATATTTGCAGTAGATAAATACCATCTTCTCGGACTTCGCTGACGGACTTCTTGGCAGATCGATCGTACGATTCCCCTGGTACGCCGACATCGGGCAGCGAAGATGACGAGCCAGCGTTTGGTCAGGCCTCCCCAGCTGCTCGTGGCGTCAGTCGCGGACGAACAGCTGCTCACGATGAGCCCGCACACAGGCGAAGGCCCGGAGGCTACACGAGCCGCATCGAGCAAATTCTTGACGAAAACCCGAGCATGCCTATTGTTATCACCGATGCTGGAAAGAGTGTAGAGAGCAGCGGTAGATACATTGTTTACACGATTCGCACTAGAGTATGCGTACCAGTGACTTGCGATCGAATGCCTACTGACTTTAAGACGATAGGAACTAGAAGTCCGACGGCGATATTCAGAATTTGAATCACTCAGAAACGCCCTCACAAGACTTCATCCAACGCTGATCATTCCTCCCATACCCGAGAAGCATACCATGGCAGATTACGCAGCCAAGCCAACTAGTGCCAAGCAGGATCAGCAGATAATCGACCTTCGCAAGCGCATGCTGGCAGTTTTTCTCAATCGATGTCGCCGCATGGATGCTGTCCGGGATGATGGAGTCTGGTGGAGGTTCCTCGATCCTAATGCTAGCTGGGTGAGTAATCTGCTGTCGTCTTACGTCGTGAGAATGATCGGGGCTGATTTCCATGTCTTGATATGCTAGAGCGAAGTTCTCAACTCTCATCCCGTGTCATCAATTCCCAAGTCCGTACTCAAAGCGCCTCCTCTAGACCCCGCGAATCCTACGCTCGCGCACAATTTCCTCCCAATACCGCCAGCCTCAGCCAAGCTAAAGACAGCAGCTGGCCCCACGACCGAAAGCAGTATTCCTGCACCTCAAGCTGGAACGCATACGACAGGACGATTTCCAGTGGACTCGGCAACGCAGAGCGAACACGACCTAGACCCGTATTTCATCTCCTATGAAGCTTCCACAAAGGAACTGGAGCAGCTCCTTATGGGATCCATGGAGAAAGTCAACCGTCGCACTTTGTCTCATTTGTCCTCACTAGCCGTGGATCTCTGCGAATTGGGATCCCGATACAACGCCTTTGCATTGTCCGAACAGGCACCGTCACTAGGTCCGGCAATTGAGCGAGTTGGCCAGGCTGCGGACCTATCTTACATTGCGACTGAGGAACTAGCTGGATCTCTTGGCGCAAGCTTCGCAGAACCAATGAGAGAAAATGCGCAATTCGCCGGCGTCGTCAAGAGTGTGCTCCGTTATCGAGTTCTAAAGCGCGTGCAGCAAGATCTCACAACAGAAGAATTAGCCAAAAAGAAGGCTCTGTTGGAGCAGTTGGAGCAGAGTGAAGCTGAAGCGAGGCGCATCGAGCAGTATTTGAGCAGCAGTCAACAACTCTCGCCACCTCCGAAACGATCCACAAGCCTGAGAGAACCTCCCGCCCAGCACAGACGTGATCCGGGAGGTCAGGATGATACAGATTCCATTGACTCAGACTTCCCACCAACGCACGGCGACATTTCATCATCAACACCTTCAGCGAGCCAAGGTTTACCTGAAAGAAGCGCCAGCATGTCTCATAAGAAAGCGGCAAGTGGCAACTCCATCACCAACAAGATCTTCGGACCACTTCGTCATGCCATTCAAGGAGTGGCAGATGTAGATCCGGAGCGGACACGGAGAGACACCATTGGCAAAACACGAGAATCCATCGGCCAGTTGGAGCAAGCACAGATCGCCTCCGAAAAAGACGTCAAAGACGCGAGTGCCAGCGTTTTGAAGGACCTGAAGAGGTTCCAGCAGGATAAAGAAGAGGATCTGCAACGGTACATGGTAAGTCTCGATTTTCCTTTTGGCACGCCATACGAGGTCGTATCTGACTCAAGTCACGCAGCTCGCTTATGCGAGAAGCCAAATCGAATGGGCAAAAAAAAGTAGACAACAATGGGAAGAGGCGCGGGCAGAGGTGGATAAGATAGATGTAAGCTGAAGCGTTTCACGAGTCAGTCATGATATGTACAGCTTTGATTCACAGGGAGGAAAGTGGTCTACACCTCTCGATTGAGGTCAGATCTGAGCAGCGTGAAGAAGTAGATAGCCAAAGCGATCTCATTTACCCCCGTCTGCGTGGACAGAACCGCGCCTGAGTGCCATCATTCAGAAATGCGCACTTGGTTGCTCTAGAGGGTGGCGCCGGATGTTTACATACACGCATTACCCCTGTATTTCACCGCTCGTGACACTCAGAGAACCTACTCAGCCAATCAGGCACGAAAGAGTCTCTGAGTGGCTATGAAGCAATCTATAAAATCTATAGATCGAGAGGTCTGGGACCCGATATGGGTCATGTGGCTGTCGTGATCACTTTGTTAGTAATCGTTCAGAATTTCGACAGACGGGGCCCATCCGCTGGCATGGTTACCGGATGAGAGACGGCGTGACGACGCACCACGCCATTCAAGACTACGAGAGGGTCCTAAGAATCAACGTTCGTTCTGAGTTTCTTTAAGTCATAAGAAGTTACGCCACGAGACAGAGCCATCTTGAAATAATTGCATAAGTGGTGGACAGTTTCAAATGGAACTCGGACCTTAGCAAACAGACAAATAAAGTACCTTGGTAGGTAAGGTACCTAGGGTACCTAGGTCCTTTAGGTACCTTTACTCATTAAGGTACCTACAGCACCTATCGATAAGCCTCGCCGTGACTAGGCCAGTGACTGGGCCGGAAGCGACTGCAACATCACTTAATAAGGCAACTCGCTTATATAACACGAATTTGATTGCTGCGGGGTACGGACACACCGGGGTATGTCGATTGTTTAGGCGAGGTTCTCGCGCAGCCCAGCGTCACAGCCATGATCCTTTGTCAAGACTCTGTCACTGTCCAGCCCGAACCACCAGGTTCTCGTCCACAGCGACGCCCCCCAAAAACCTCATGGACGCCGAGAAGAAAGCAGAGGAGCATAGGAAGGAGGAGCAGGAGGCGAAGAAAAACAGCCGCATCCCCTCGATCAGTGCGCCCGGCGTGAAGGCGCAAGATGGACTTTTGTATGAGATACGGAGAGAAGTCAACAAGCTACTCGACCTTGCCGAAGGCGAGATGGAGTTTCATGGCGCACAACCTGTTAGTTTCAAGAGAGAACATCTCCAAGAACTGAAAGAAAAAGAGTCAGCAGTCCGTCCCCATCGCTAGTGCTGTGTAGTGTCCAGGATCTGATCAAAGTGCGAGCAGTTACTACTTATGCGAAAAGTCTGACGGTATGCGATATTTGCTTTATTCGACGTACACTTTTCCGGAACCTCAAGGGAAAGACGCAGAAATGAAATCGAAAACGAAGCCGAAGCAGGTGCATTACCTCATCGATCGCAACAATGACTACTGGTTCGTAGACCGCGGAAATCTTTATTTCCCTTTCGAGAAACAGCCCAATTCAGAGAGAAAATTCCTTCTCTATGAAGGCGAAGAAAAACCAAACTTCCTCATTGAAACAATAATCGATGGAGAGCTAGTGTTGCACGGTGGCCCAGATCCCAAAGACATAGAGCCACGGTTTTTGATCTTTGATTGCTTGGTCATGGACGGTTTTCGGCTGATGGAAAAGACTCTCGACAAGCGCCTCGGGATACTCAGGCAGCAATTGTACAATCCATACCAAAGAAACCTCCAGAAACATCCGAACGAGATGTGGTATCAGCCATTCCGTGTGGAATTGAAAGACTATCAGCTGGCCTACGGCATCCCGACCTTGTTCAACCAAATACTTCCATCGCTAAAGCACGGAAACGACGGTCTCATATTCACATGCAAGGAAACTGCATACCGATTTAAAACAGACAAGCATATTCTCAAGTGGAAGCCCCCGCACGAAAACTCGGTCGACTTTCGCCTCAGGCTTGAGTTCCCCCGAGTAGAGCCTACCGAGGCAGAGAGACTCGAAGGCATCACGCAGCCGTTCATCGACTTTTACAGCGTGCCCAGGGCGGAGCTGCTCCAGTACAAGGGCAAACAGGGGCACGTATTTTACGATGAGCTGTACCTCCCACAAGATGAATGGGAAACACTTATGAGCCTACGTGACCCTCTGAATGACCGTGTGGTGGAGTGCTATCAGGACGAGCATAAGCGATGGCGACTTAAGCGCTTTAGAGACGACAAGATCAATGGGAACTTTCATACAACCGTGACAAGCGTCGTGGACTCTATCAAGAATCCAGTCACCAAGGAACATTTAATGGACGCGTGGACAGGTATACGAGACAATTGGAAAGCTCGACAGGCCTATCGAGAACGGTATGCGAGATAAGTGTATGCTAAGACTGAAACGGAATATGGCCCTGCTCCTCCCAGTGGATGTACGTGAACTTTCACCTCATTCATTTCTGCGCAAGAGACAGTGTATTAATCCCTGGACAAGGCCTCTTCGACCCTGATGACCAATTATTGACAAGCTCACGTCTTTGTCTGTATCCGCTGCATCTTCTCTCTGTTACTGAGCCCAAGGTCATATCTCACGAATACATTCGGCCTAGCTATCTGCGGAGAAACAAAAGCAACAAGCACCTATAAACCAAGCAGCCCGTTTTGCTATCCATGCACGGGCGTGGATTGAAAGCACCCACGAAGGACTTGTTCAGTGCTCAACTCAAATCATGAACATAATGGCAGCGATGAGCATGACAGTGCAGGAAATGCTGCTGGAACCGTTGCTGCCGCCCCAGGCTTTAGGCTCGGGCCGTTTGTTGCCGTCGGATATGACGATGGGCGTGACCACGGACGTGGAAGCGCCCAAGGACGATGTCTCGGGCGAGATTGTAGTCTCTGTGGTCATGTTGGAGCTTGGATCCGTGTATGCTGGTGGGGGGAAGACGTCCACGGTCGTGGTGTGAATGACGGGCGGGCCGCCAGTGGCCGTGACGACTTGCGTGTACGTGCTTGTCGGGCTGGCTGGGAGGGACGTGGCGTCGCCGGCAACCTCGGAAGAAATGCCGCCTGCGAAGGACGTTGTGGAGGATGTGACGGTTTGCGTTGTGGTCACGGTGCTTTGGCCGCCATCTTCGGACGAATGAGCCCAGAGGTCCGTGATTGTGACGGTCGTGAGGGGCGTGGAATCCGTCGTGGTCAAGGACCAGCTCCAGCTGACTTGCACATTCGTCACGGTGGAGGCATTTCCCGAAATGGTGGCATCAGGAAGCCCAGTGGTGACGGAGACTTCTGTGTGCAGGTATGTGACGGTAGATGCGATGCCGGAGACGGTGGCATCTGGTGCTCCAGACGTGTAGGACACGTCGGTGTGGACGGCGGTGAGAGTTGACGGGCTCCCGGACAGGGTCACGTCAGGCAGACTGCTCGTGTACGAGACTTGAGAGTTGACGTTGGTGATGGTGGAGGCGCCTGCGGTGACGGTTGCGTCGGGATACACCGTGACAAGAACAGTCTCTGTAACGACAGTGTGGCAAGACTCTTCGCCTGCTGCAGAGTATTCTGGCACGGGATATATAGTGACGGTCACGGTGTCAGTGGTGAAGCTAGTGATAGTACTGTCAAAGCTGCCCCTGACGCTGTAGATTGTGGACAAAGAAGTCTGGGTTCTGGAATTGCGTTAGCAGGGTATATTCCTATCATGCGCCATATGACTCAAGGTGAGACGTACGAAATGGGCACACTCTCTCCAACCTGCGTTCCGATAGGAGCGGTGGTCTGCGATGTGTCGGTCACCAGAAGCGAAGCAGTAATGCTTCCTGAGAATCCAGAGGCGGTCATGGCATCAACGGCAGACTCATTGCATTCCGCACGAATGGCAAAGGAATGAGCAGCCTCCGAAACCAGATTCTCAGCGTGAATCAACTCGTCAGAAGCCCTCAAAGACACATTGTGACCTGTTGAGGTTAGAAAGTTGGTCTCGCTTCAAGTTTGAGCCCAGTCTCATAACACATACCGACATGGAGAAAAACGAAGGCCAGTGCCAAAAGGACGGTTGTGAGCCAAGTCAGATTCCTGAAAAAGATAGAAGCTCGCATTTTGTCCATTTCTTTTTTGTACCAGGCTCTTGGCTCGAGCGTTGGTGGCAGCTGCGCGGACTTGAGATCCTCGTGGACAGGCACTGTTTCCAAGCTTCATCAGTAACTTTCCTTTAAACGAGAATTGCAAGAGAGGAATGGTTGAGACCTACTTTCGAGATTTGTCTGCTGAATGTTGTTCGTAAGAAAGGATAAAAAGCCTAAGCATGTGAGAAGGTATTGGAGAAAGAGAGGTGCTCCATCTTGAGGATTTGGGAGGCTGGCGAGTTTGCTGGTCTGATACGATGTGATACGGCACACAACGAGCAAACGCACAATGACAGGAATGAACGAACCTACTTTCCAATAAAGAGCGTCAGACGGTGGGAATGTTGAAAGAAAGAGAACCAAGGGGAGCAGGATTGTCAATTGCGAGATCGATAAAGCGATGAAATGAGCGTGGAGGACCCGTGGTGTTTTTGAGAAAAGGAAAGATTGTGTGCCAGGGTAAGAAGTAACGGAGCGATGCAAGAGGGCAAGTGAGAATGAATCGGCTCTGCTGTGAGAAGACGCGTCTCAAGTGAGATGAAACTGAGGGCCAGTGAATCGGCAGGGCTCAACGCTTGGGAGTCAACAATCGAAGCCGGACAGCTGGCAGCGGGGACGGCCAGTTGGCCATGACAGTCGGACTCTTTTGCTACCAATGGCCATTGCAAGAAATCTTAATTTTTTTGGGCCAACGGTATCAGATTCAGATTCAAGCGTGATGAAAGCGGAACACAGACGGAGCATCGTCACAGCGCTGGCTCGTATCGATCCAAACTCCAGGAGCACAGCAGCATGACTTAAAGCTCATTGCACCTTGAAAGATCAGCCCATGATTATAATTTACGTTACCGACTCTCATGCAGATTCAAATTCATGTGCGTTGCAGTGCCACCGAACGGAAACGGGAGGGCAGACACCTGGCTGCGGATTGTGTTGCCTCTTGTTTCATGACTTGCCGGCGTTGTCGGTGCAACGCTTTCCCAATATCTCACAGCGAGGAAGAAGACTTGTCTCAAAGGAGAGAGGAGAGACCAGTGACTCGACTGTGGCTCAAGATGAAGCTGGTAGCGCAAGATGCAAAGCGTAGCACAACTCGCCGGCCGACATACAACATGGAAAGGCCATCATCGCACAAGTCGACGGCAGGATGCAGAAGCACTTGCAATTGAAACCCCGTATCCGTATGGGCTTGCCAAGACGGGTACCTGGAGCAAAGCAGGCGTGAATCGGTGCACCCCTCCTGCGAGCCCTCCTGCGAGACGACACGAACTTGAAGGCTATCGTCAAGATGCAGGAAGTGGAAGTGGTGGGTCTGGGCCTGGGCAGAGTGAGGTATCTCCAGCGAGGAATTGCCCATAAGGGTACTCCGTACCTGGAAATTTAATGGATGACGCGGGGCCGCGAGGGCGGGTAATAGCGCGCGCGTCGTCGCGTGTCTTGGGGAGAAGCGGCGGGGCCATCGGCCGACCGGAGCTCCAGCAAAGCTGCCAGCCAGGTGGTGCAGCCAGCCAGCGCTGAGTAGCCGACCAGTCCTTCTTAGGTAAGTAAACTGTTTCCGCCATCACCTCGTCGCACACCCTCACGACTGCCCAGTCCAAACCTCACGCGCGCACTTTGGGCTGTCACCAGCACCCCTCCCTCTTTCCCTTTCATTTCATTTCTCGTCCGCTGTGCGATGCAGTGGTCTGAGTAGCGCCGCGTACCGCACTCGACCCCATCACTTGCCTCTTCGTGCCCCCCCCCTCTTGGGGCAAGCAGTCTTTCCGGCTCAAACTGGGTACTCGCCTCCGAATTGCAAAACCCTTCTCCCTCCGCTTCAGCTCGCCAACGTCATGCCGCGTCGCCGTACCAGGGCCAAAGAGCCCGAGCCCGAGCCCGTCGAGGAGGACGAGCAGCTGCACCAGGACGCCCCCGACTCCGAGCCTGAACCCGAGCCTGTCCCCGACAACAGCACCCGCGTCCAGCCCGGTCGACACGGCGGCGATGACGACGATGAGGATATTGAACAGCGCAGTCTTGAGTTCAACCAAGAGCTTTCGTGGCGGCCGGCCAAGCCCATCCCCAGTGCCACTCTGCTCGACCGACTCGAGATGCTGTCCAAGGAGCTGGCCGAGTTCGAACAGGGGGGCGTGCACCTGGAATCGCTCAAGGATGTGGCCGCGAGCCTGGCGCATCGCAACCTGCTGCAGCACAAAGACCGGGGCGTCAAGGCCTACACAGCCTGTTGTCTTGTGGACATCTTGCGATTGTTTGTCCCAGAAGCGCCCTTCGCCGACGATCAATTGAAGGTAGGAGAACCTCGCCCGCCAAGTGCATACACGCTCCGAGGGATGCTGACTGAGCTCGTTCCGCCCAGATGATGTTCACCCTGTTTATCAAAGATATACTGCCGGCCCTCTTCGATCCCAACAATCCATACAACAGCCAGCACAAATATGTTCTCATGTCATTAAGTGACGTCAAAAGCATAACTCTACTCGCCGATATCCATGGCGCCGACGACCTCTTGTTGCGCCTCTTCAATTTAACCTTCGACGGCGTGTCTACAAGTTCCCGGGCATCAAGCGACGAGCAAGTGGCCAAGGATGTGGAAATCGGTCTAACGGAGATGCTTATGGTGGTCGTCGACGAGTCTTCCGGCAGCATGCCCGCCACCGTCATTGACGCCATCATCAGCCAGTTCCTGAGGGCTGCCCCCCCCGGAGGAGGTCGCACCAAGGAGCAGAACGGCAAACAGGCCACCCTCTTACTCAAGACTGAGCCTGCCGCCTACGTCATGGCCAAAAACATATGCAACGGATGTTCCGATAAGATGTCGCGATACGTGAGCCAGTACTTCAGCGACGTCATCCTCAACGCCTCCAAATTCGCCACCAAGAACAATGGCTTCCCCAAGGAGGACGAATCCGACGAGGAGGAAGCTAGCACGGGGCCATCAGAAGCTGACCTGAAGAGCCTGCATCAGGCTCACATGTTGATTCGAGAGCTCTGGCGCGCCGCTCCGGACATATTGCAGAACGTGGTGCCTCAGCTTGACGCAGAATTGTCCGCGGACAACGAACATCTTCGGCTCATCGCCACTGAGACCTTTGGAGACATGATATCTGGGATTGGGGCCGCGGGGCCGCCGCCGCTACCAGCTCTAGACCCGGCTGCCTATCCCCCTGTACGCTTACTCGAGGATTCCTTGGGCACACCTGCTATTGTTGAGGCCGAGACAAACGTCTTGACGAGGCCGTATTCGCCGCAGTCCTTTGCTCAGACCCATCAGGCAACGTATAGAAACTTCGTGGGCAGGAAGAACGACAAAACTGGCACGATCCGAGCTGCCTGGGTGACGGCAGCTGGTTACATACTGTCCACGTCAGCCGGCGGCATCGGTTTGAGTAGGGAGGACGAGACTGAGCTCGTCAGGGGCCTGGTGGACAAGCTCAACGACAGCGAGGAAAAAGTACGCCTCGCAGCTGTCAAGGCCATCGAGTTGTTCAGCTTCCGGGACGCCATCTCGAAGCTGGGCATAACGGGTGGAGTCCAAAAGGAGGGCTCGGTATTCGCCAGCTTGGCAGATCGTTGCCGCGACAGGAAACCTGCCGTGCGTGTTGATGCCATGGTGTTGCTTGGTAAGTTGTGGGCTGTAGGTGCTGGAGAGATTGCCGACGGTCAGGAGGCTGTGACTGCCTGTCTGTCCGGTGTGCCGTCACGCATCATCAACGTCTTTTACGCCAACGACCCAGATCTGAACGTTTTGCTCGATCGCGTCATGTTTGAATGCCTGGTGCCTCTAAAATATCCTCTCATCAAGGGAAAGGGTTCAAAGCATGCGGCGGGCTCGCAGAGCAAGGGAGCCGTCAGCGTCGGTGATCAAGACAGAATCAGGGCCGAGAGGATTCTTCTCATGCTAAATTCGCTCGACGCTCCCGCCCAAAAAGCGTTCCTTGCGATGCAGACGCGCCAGCCGCAATTTGCCAAGGGTGTGGCGCTCTTTATCCAGCAATGTGAAGCTTACAACGGCGGAGTCATTGACGCCAATGAGGAAAAGGTGAAGACCAGTCTGGCTAAAACGCTCCAATGGCTGGGCGCGTCGTTTCCTGACCCGTTGAAGGTCCGCAGCGATCTTCAAAAGTTTGCCAAGCTCAACGATCGCCGAAGTTATCAGCTGGTGAAATATGCGATTGAGTCCGAAAGCGACTTCAAGACCGTCAGAAGGGCCATCAGTGAGCTCATTACCAAAATTCAGGGGACGTCCTCGTCTGTCTGTCTGGACACATTGATACCCCTGCTCTACAGATCGAGCTGTCTCATGTTCAACCGGAGCCATCTTGCGACCATCATGGATTACTCGAAAAGCAATCGGGATGGTTTTGCAACCGTGGCACACCTGGTGCTCAATGACATATCCCAACGCAACCCAGACATATTCAAAGCTCATGCGGAGGAACTCAGGCGAGAGGTTATCGAAAAGGCGCCGAGTGAGAAAAAGAGCAATGACACAGCGGTCGTCGACATTCTGAAGGCATACTCGTCCTATGCAAAGAAGTACCCCCAGGATGTCAACTACGACCGAAGCTTCACACAAGCTCTCGCGAACTTCGCGCAGTATGCGTCGCCTCCCCGAGCCGCCAAATATGCAATTAATATCCTCTTGGCCAAAATTGATGACAAGAGCAAAGTCACGGCCACGAATTTACTGAGGAATGTCGTGAAGGGCTTGGATTTTGGGTCGTCCCACTTCCTGACCAAACTGGCATCGATCGCTCAGCTCGAGCGACGCTTGCCATCTGTTACGGCTGACGCTGATGAGGCTATTCGCGAATTGACTATAAAAAAGATCTTGCGCGAAGTGCGAACAGATGCTGACGCCAAAGACCCTTCATGGGTTGACGATGCCGAATTGAACAGCGAATTGCAGGCCAAGTGTCTGTCGTTGAAGATCATCGTGAACCAGGCTCTCGCCACGGAGCAAGAGACGGACGCGGAGGAGCGTGTGGTGGCCCTCTTCAAGCTCCTCAAAACCTTCATAGTCTCAGAAGGGGAATTTTGCAAATCCAAGGACACCCCACTACATCACAAGAAACGTCTGAGGCTGCTAGCAGGGCTTCTGATGTTGAAGCTCTGTACGGTCAAGAAATATGACCAAGCACTGGAGCACACGGCCTTCAATAAACTGGCCGAGCTGATGCAGGACAGCGAACTCCAGGTGCGGAAGCGTTTTATGGAGAAGCTGCAGGACTATTTGACAAGGGGCAAGCTTCGACCGCGCTTTCACACCATCCTATTCCTGGTCGCATTTGAACCCGCCTCCGATCTAAAGAACCGCGTGGAAACATGGATACGATCTCGAGCTCGGTTCTATGCCGAGAAGAAGCAGCACGTTTTAGAAGCAACCATGGGCCGACTGATACCGCTGCTGGCACACCACCCGGATTACAGCCCAGAGCTCGATGACCTGGTGGATTTCGCAAACTATTTCATCTTCTATCTCGGCGCCGTCGCCACCGAGGATAACATCTCGCTGATCTACAGATACGCGGAACGAGTTAAGCAGACTCGTGACAGGCTCAACCCTGAGGCCAGTGATAATCTTTATGTGCTAAGCGATCTGGCGTCGACAGTCATTCGCAAGTACCAGGAGAGACGAAATTGGATATTCCAGGCTTGGTCTGACCCGGTCGGTCTTCCTGCAGGGCTGTTTGCTCCTCTACCATCGAGTGAGGTCGCACAGAAAATAGCGAAGAAGCTGTACATACCGGATGAGATCGACGAGCGCTTAGACGACGTCTTGCGAGCTTTTGACCGCAAAAAGGTAACGATGTGCCTCCGCTGCCGCAGCGGGGTTGCCCCTTCATGATGTGATCGCTAACGTCGTCGTCGTTGTGATGCAGAAACGCAAGTCCGCATTCGATTCTGGCGAACAGCCCGCGAAACGTTCAAGGACGCAAGTCAGGTCTGTTATCAAGGAAAAGAAGCCTAAGAGCGGCAAAAGGTCGAAAAAGAGCTCCAGATCCAACGCGGCAGCAAAACCCAAGAAGCAGAAAGAGCTGTCGTCGATTGCGCCGTCAGAACGCCGTCGCAGTGGACGTGCCCACAAGGTATCGGACTACAAGGAGAGAGACGACGCTGATGATGAGGAGGAAATGCTCGAGGGTGTGGCTGAGTGGGATTATGGCGGCGACGACTCGGACGCGGAGGAGAGCGGCAGTTCGGAGCTATCCGACGATGAGGAGGGCTCTGAGGAAGCGGATGCTGACGAAGATGAGGACGATGCTCCCCCAGTCAAACGCAACGGCGCGCACGCAGCGCCATCAGCCAAGAGCAAAGCCGCTCTGAAGTCAGTCACGTCATCAAAGCTCGATCGAACGAGAATGCCCCGCGCCCGTGGCGGAAAGTCCAGCAGGGAGGACGCGGAGATGGATTTTGACGAGTAACATTGGGTCTGGCGGAGAAGTGATGGCGATTCGGCCGGTCTGCCAGAGTTTTGTATTTCGTACCTTGGGGAGTTGCTCACCTTTGGAGGGGCGGTCTTGCGGGATAGATATCCGTCGTTGTCTCTGTGCGTGCTCAGAGGTCGAAGACTTGTTTCCCGCCCCAGACTTGGTCAGATTGCAGTGTCAATGTTTGTGCGTCTCATTGTCCTTGGCTGTTACATTAGCCTTGTTGGAGTACGCGTTGTTGGAGTGGTTGGCGGGGTCGGGTTATGGGCACGGCGGGCTGATATGCATACACGGGTATATAGAGTGTGGCCGCGAGAGTTGGCCATGTCATTTTTTTATTAGCTGAGAAAAGACAACGAGTTTGGGGAGACGACATGATGGTTTGTTGTGACACATTGGTCAGCTTGCACGGCGATAGCATTGTCAATTGTGTGTGGGAAACAACGATGACGATGCAGGCGGATTATTGATTCCATGTAGAATACTGTTCCGGTTTGCATGGTCCATACCGTTCGTCAAGTTGGGATGGCAATGATCATGGCGGTACGGGCGACCTTTTGGTCCATCACATTTCGGAACGGCGTAAACAGTCTGTGTTGTTCCTTGCAGCAAGGACGATGACCACATAGCTGATATGTTTATCCTGTAAAAGACTCATCAGCTTGGATGGATGGTCTGATGTTCATGAATCAAATTTATAGAAATAAATGGAGGTATCGAATTCGGGACCTCAACTGGGAGCACAACACCACGGCGGTAGGCAATGTAATTTCTATCTTTGAGAAACGCCACTTGTCTATATGGACCACCGACAAGACCATACTTGGAGCAGGCTATTGAACGCCCCTGTTCGTTCCTGATCTATACCTCGTGCTCGGAGCAGCCTCCGACGTTGTTTTCTCTGCGCACATGCCGCACGCGTTAGGACATTGCCCGCGACGGAGCCAAAATTATGGAGGGTTCCCCCCCCGCAAGGTTTTTAAGGATGCTCTTTTTTTTCATATAATATGTATGTACAATCGGCATTATTCGCCGCCCACTTTGCTCTCTGCGCTTGCAACTTCCGTCTTTTCATGTGTTTCGGGCGTTAGCTCGCTGCTCATGATGACGCGCCACCTTGAGCGGCGATGCGGACCCGGACTCTCTCTCTGTGCACGGAGAACTTCAAGTGTGTCTCAAACTTCTCGGCAGTGAAGCCCGGGCCGGGCGTGTATAGCTTGCTTGTGCAGTCCAGGCAGCGGATGCGTGGGAGCCAGACGTTAATCACGCCCTCGGGGTAGGGGGGTTGCTGGATGGGCGTATCGGTGACGGGATCAAGCCAAGCGTATTTCATGAAAGGTTCGAACTTGTCTCCGTTGGGGTAGTCCTTCTCGAGTTGTTGGAGGGCGTTGACGAGCCACTCAGGCGGGGCGGGCTAGATTGCGGAGGAAGACAGAGACTGTGTCAGTGGTGTTTGTGAGGTAAAGGGGAGAGAGGACAGGGACAGGACCGACGGAATACTCACTGCTACGGGTGGTGAGCGTCCTGGAATGGTGGGCGGCGCAGGCACACGGCCGATCTGGTTGGGTGGAAAAGAATCTGCGCTGCCCGCTGGCTGCTGGGGCGTTGATGAAGATGTCGGTGCGGAGGATGGCGGTTTGACAGCTACTCCGGAGGCGGCTGGAGGCCGGGCGTGAGCTGCGAGCGGGGTTTGCGGCTGTGAAGCAGTCCTCAGGTCGCGATAGTCGCCTCTCAGGACTCTCCGGAGCTTGTCTTTGTTCACTCTCAGTGTTACCCAGAGGTGAGGCGTCTCTTCCGTCTCTTCCCTACCGCGACGGGACGCTCGACCATCGCCCATGAGCAACGAGCTCGTCTCGGGCGTCTCTGAACGACCCAAGTTCGCCATTCGTTGCTGGGCCGCAGAAGCCGCTCCGCGCATGTTCCTTGTCCGCGATGGTCCTGGCATTTGCGACGGCGCCGGCGAGTCAGGGCCGGAATCGTCACTCTCGTCGGAATCCGATATGTCGCCGTCGCGATTGGCTCGCTTCCTACCCGAGCCGGCTGCCCGCTTGTATAACCGGCTGTCTTCTGGAGTCGCGGCCGCGCCGGGCAGTACCGAGGAAACAATGAGCGTGCGAATGGTGCGTTGTCGTTCTCGGAGATCGGGGAGCTGCGGTCCACCTCTTCTATTGATGGATCGTTTCTGACGACGCTGCTCACGCGAGAAGACCATCTCGTTGCGCTCCAGGTCGGCCTCGCTGAGTTCGTACATGTATGGCGCGTACTCCTTGGCCTGTTGCTGTGGCCGGAAAACCGCCGGGAGCGGAGTCTGCAAGAAGGCCGACACAAGGTCGGAATCCTCGATTGGCCGGCCGTCGAAGGGATGGCCTATGCTGTACAGGCTCTTGGTGAAAAGCTGCGTCTGTTCCCGGATGCAGTGGGCGATTGCCGTCGTGAATTCGCCAGATAACGAAAGGTCGCGGGCCATGTTGCTGGCAAATTCCTCGGGGGAGTTATTCGGATTATTGATCTCCCATTCAAATTGGTCGACCAGAGTGTGCTTGCCAATGGTGATGTTCAGCTTGATCAGAACACGCATATCGTCGTTCTTGTAGGCCGAGTACGGCAGCTCGGGGTCCAGCGCATCTTCCTCGGAGAAGGCAAAGGGGTAGAAATCATGGAGCTGTTCGCGCATCTGGTAAACGACCTGATCAAATACGGGCTGAGCATTGGGCGGCTTCAAATCCATGTCCTCGACCAGCTGGGCGGCGAACAGCTCGACAGCCAGCAAACGCTCGTGTAAGTTCCAGGTAAACGTATCCCTAAGCCTGACCTTGTCATGTTCGACCTCGAGACGTAAGGGCACGAGTTCTTCGTGTTGTTCGGCCTGCTTGAGCATGTCTTTGCGGGCATACTTGAAGCGTGGCGTCGGGCGTTGGCCAGGTCGCATCCTTTGTGACGGGTAGACGATCCGCGAGCCCGGTGAATTGTTCTCGGTGCGGCCGTTGGCGAAGCCATTGTATCCTTCTCCATATAGTCGGCTAGGCGGAAACCAGGGCTTGTATTCGGTTCGGATCATCCGGTACTCATGGATCCTATCGCGCAGATTTTGCGATGTTTCGCGCGTTTGATTGAGCTGGTCCGCGAGGTGAGCGGCTGCGAGGGCGTCGCGCGTCGTGTACCGTTCAATCATGAGCTTGTTGAAGGACTCCTTGGTGCGGACAGGCATCTTTGATGACGGATGCTCTTGCTTCACATCCTGCTCGTCAGCTGCCGAAGCAGAATGGGCGGTCGGCGGTGTCACGCCCGCCGTCGACGCCGCCGACGTGACGGGTGTGGCCATGTTGGCGACTCCTGGGCGCGCAGCAAAATCGCCGCACCGGACCGGCCGTTTAAATCGGGAACAGTCAGACGCGCGGCCGCCCGTGATGTAATTATAATTTGGTGCGGAGAAGCCTGGGCAAAGCGTGGATGGAAGATTGGAGATGGCGTCGGACGGGGAGACGTCGGACGGGGGGGGGGGGGGGGTTTCCCGCGATGGAGCCTCGAATCGATCGTCCGCGCCAGCGCAGCGGGAAGGTACCGGTACTCGAGTACTAGGCAGACACGCCAGCAATGGGAAGTACCTGTCTGACTCCGACTCTGTGGCGTGGCTGGGGTCGCGCCATGGCTGCGGCCTGGGTCGGCAAAAATGCGTGCCTGCGCCACATCACTCTGTCTGCGCCACATCCCTCATAAGACGCAGCTGCAAGCGGATCAACAGTATCATCATATAATCAAAACCAGCTGAGGTGAGCTTCCCAGACTGGCGGGAAACCGAGTCACTCAAGCGAGAAGGTCGACATGAAAGGGTCCGTCTTGTTGAATTGGCTGATTGATATCATGTTCTCGTGGGCAATTGTGTGCCAGGGTAGAGCTTTCACGTATCAGCGTAATAACCCCGAGTTGTGTGAGTCAAAGAGGCGGCTGCCATGTGCGACTACTTATTATTTTGCACTGCCAGCAGACAGCCCCATGCCCCCTTTCCTCAAGCAATCATGGCGGTGTGAAAAGAAAAAACACCCGGAGATTGTAAGAGCCCCCAGGCTTGAAATAGGCCGTACATTTGACAAGCCTGTCCGGCCAAGTCACGCAGATTGCCGGGTAGCTCATTTCACAGCACAAAACTCCTGCGACGGTACAGCAGGCAGAGGCAAGCAAATAAGCTGAATCTTGCTAGGCCAGCCCTGCGGCCGGACTTTTAGCATCTTCAGTGGCAAGATCATTGACAGGTGTCAGAAACTGAGGGCAGCGACGGCCCAGCTCCCTGAGAGCAGGGTTTCGGGGCAAGTGCCCTGGTAGCATTGAACGTACAGGTATGCATGCTTGGATAATACCACGAGTCACGCAATTGCTTCCATCGATAGGACGTTCCGAATGCCATTGCTCGACACGGTCATGAAGTTAAACGAGGATTGGACCCGGTGATTGGCAACAGAGAGGGCCGGGGACAGGTTTGATGTGGCCATTTCGTCACATACATATGTATGTAGTATGCGTGTAGGTCCCCCTCATCATGTGTAGGCCCCCCCCCCCCCCCCACACGCACCATGGCACCACCTGGCATTCGTGGATCTCTGGACACACATGGGTACTTATTCACTACATCCCAATAAAATATTACCAGCTGGGCAACGCAGTGTCCACCGAGCTAGTCTCTTCCCACGACAAACCTGCCTGCTCAACCCCCCTTGGTCTTTGATTGAGATATTCTGTTCCGTCAACTCTAGCACCACAGGCTTTTGACGCGACGCGACAGCTGCACACCATGTCTGACGAGAAGGATGTTGTCGGTACGTTGAATTGAGTGTTGTCACGCAGCATCACCTCTCAAGCTTGCTCTCGCTGTCCAGCGCTGCCCCTCCCCGCGCACACACACAAAAATCGTCTACCCCGCCATGGCCGGCTGCAGACGTTCGTTGCCCGATCCCACGCGTAGCGCTCACGACCACACTTGATCATGTTCAGGACTCAAGGCTGGGACAATTGGCTAACAAGACGCCGTAGACTATTCCCTCAACAACCCAGATACCTTGACCAAGTACAAGACGGCTGGCCAAATTTCTGAGAAGGTTCTAGCCGAGGTCATCAAGCTTTGCGTTCCCGGCGCCAAGATTGTCGACATTTGCCAAAAGGGCGACAAACTCCTTGAGGAAGAAATCTCCAAAGTCTACCGTGGCAAAAAAGTCCACAAGGGTTCGTTACCGATACTGAGGGTCACCCGAGGCTTGCCTGGAACGCTGACCCAACGACTTGACAGGATTTTCCCATCCTACCACTGTCTCGCCTGCATCCTACGTCACCCCGTATACACCTCTGACGTCCGACGAGACTGAGGCTTCTCTGGAGCTCCAGCCCGACGAGCCTGTCAAAATCCAGCTCGGCGCCCAAATTGATGGATTCGGTACCATCCTGTGTGACACCATCCTCGCCCGAGAGGCCGAGAAGAAAGATGAGGTCATTACTGGCAGATCTGCCGATTTGATCCTGGCCACGCACTATGCCAACGAGCTCATCCTGAGATTGATGACCCCCCCCGGACTGTTGGCGCAGGGTACGGAGGAGGAAAAGGCAAAGGCTGCCTCGCAGAAGCCCCCGACCCAGTTCAAAATGACATCACTGCTGGAGAAAGTCTGTGAGAGCTTCGAATGCAAGCTCGTGGAAAGCACCACATCTTGGCTCTTTGAGCGCAATGAGATCGAGGGCCCCAAGAAAATTGTCCTAGCTCCCCAAGAGGGCAACAAGGGCGAGGGCATTCCTGCTATATCCGAGGTCTGGGGCGTCGAGATGGGTGTCTCTCTCGGATCCGGCAAATGCAAGACTTTGGATGGACGTGCGACTCTGCATCGCCGTACTACTCAAACTTACGGTCTCAAGCGTCCCACGTCTCGAAAGATTCTTTCCGAGGTACAAAAGAAGTTTGGAACCTTTCCCTTCAGCCTGAGACAGCTCGAGGATGAGCGCGATGCGAAGTCTGGCGTCGTAGAATGCGTCCGAGGTAACGTCTTCCGTCAATATGAGCTCGCTGGCGATAAGGACGGCGCTCCTGTAGCTCGTCTACTCACGACCATCGGTGCGTACTTCACATTCATCGGAAACGATTCGTCGTTTTCTTTTATTTTTCCCTGTTTGCTTTTCTATTGCACATCCTTGCACAGAGAACATATGGAGCTGACCAATGGGGGCAGCCATAACTAAAAATGGAGTCACCAAGTTGGGTGGCCCTCCCGAACTGGACTTGAGCAAAATCAAGTCCGATAAGAAGATCACCGATGAGGAGATACTCAAGATACTCGAGCAGCCTCTTGCCAGGAACACCGGGAAGAAGAATAAGAGCAAGAAGAAGAAGAAGCCGGCCAAGAAGGCAGTCACTGCTCCAGAATCCGACGACAGCGACGAAAGCGACGAATGAGCTGTCGAAGCGGTGAGACAAAGATGAGTGTCCGTACTTTAGAAATACAAAGACCAAAAAGTTTCTGGCATGACGTGATTGGCTGGCACGTTGGTGGACCACTGAGTGATGAAATTGCCATGCGCAACCGCGTTGATTACAGACGACGCCTGCACAGCGGCCTTTTCGAGGACCTCGCTTCACCATGGCTGCGGAGACAATGTCGGGTGGTGCATTTCTTACGTCGTCTGGGGTGTCGCATGACTCGAGACAGGGTCAATCAAGCCCAATGAGGCCGAAGTATCTAGGTGACCGACACAAAGCAAAGGTTCATCTGGCCGAGCGGATCGAGAGGCTGTTGGCATGCACTATTACAGTGAGGGAGCCCAGCTTAAGCCTTGTCCTGTGATGTGACTGATCAAGACCGAGTCTGACACGACCGTGATAGCGTTTGAAAGGGATATATCTTTACGGCGGAAAGTTTAGTCCCCGACGAATGGGCACGGTGCAGGTGACACTGGCAAAGAGAATGGCACGCAGACTAATAAGGTCAATGTGTTTGCGTATATGGCTGCGTGGGGTGTTGTGACAAGCCTGAAGACAAACCAACCAACCACTGACTGGTGTCGCGCCGTACCAACAGGGCGTATTGAACAGAGGCTCCAGCAGAAATGGTAATGGAGGTGAGGGCGAAATGGTGGCTGCGCTGGCGCCGGTGCATATGCTGGCAGTGCGATGCAGGGGCAGCAGGGCAGGCAGATCTGGTGTGTCCTAGGCACCATCGGCCCCCCCCCGGGGCCCCTTGGCCCTGTACGCCTGGCACAGAGAAATAGAGAGCGAGAGCGGCGCGGGCTGAGGAAGGTCTGGGGCCCTCCGCCTTCCTCTTCGACCCTCTCTCGCACCACCGCCCTCTTCCACCAAACCCTGCACCGCGTCAAACGCAGTCCAAAACCGCGCGATCAGGCTGCTGGAATCCATGGGAGAGGTCTGAACCAAGGTGTGAGATGCCACAAAACCCCTTTTCAGGCGCGTTTAATCTTCTGTCGTCGTGTTGCTGACTGCACCTCTTCCAGGCTCAAGGGACCCAAGTGCGCGCTGTTCGCTCGTCCCGCAACCGCCTTCAGGGGGAGGGGGAAAGCGCGCATGCACGGCACACACTGTCTCTGACAAGAATGATCTCTTCCAACACGAGGGCTTCGCGGTCGGCCTCGCGATATTCGAGTCCCGCCCAGCCAGGCAGTGCAAGGGATTCCAACAGGCCGCTGGAACCGTCAAAGAGCTCTGCGAACGATGGGCCCAAGACATTCCTGCAGAGATGGCTGGAGCCGGACCTACAGAGCAAGCCCAGCTTCGAGGAGGCCGGCCTGGTGCGGCAAGGAGTTCTGGACGGCATGGCCCCTCTGGGGGCCCTGCCAAAGACGAAAAAGGTGTCCGGGGACGGTGTCACACCGCCGATAAGGAGGATTATATTGAAACCGTCCGGGGCGAGTGCGGCTTTGCCAGCCGCAGTCTCGCCCGCAGACGGTCCTTCCGAGCAAGGCCATGGCGACGACAGGCTGCCGGCGGCGGCGGCGTCGTCTCCCTTGTCATGTCCGCCTCTCCCGTCGGCGCCCAGAAGCCAGCGTAAATCATCCGCTCCTGCCCATAAGACGAGGACAGAAGAAGAAGAGGACGAGGAGTATGATCCAAAGGAAGGCCAGCAGAGACGAACACGTTCACGCGGCGGGGTGGCTCTGACGATGAAGAAATCAACGGCGACGGTAGAGTCGTCGCCGCAGCAGCAGTCCCGCCCACGCAGGAGGAGTTCTACGAGTACTGTGCCGAAGCCATCAACGCCTCTGGATCAGCAACGGAGTGAGGACGAGCAACACAGGGTGACGGAGAGAGTGGTGGCAACAGCGGTGGAGGAGGCGCTCAAGCACTATCGCTACCCGACGGCGTGGGCGCTCAGGACGCTCTGGGACGAGAAGAGCGGAGAGGCCGAGTTCGTGGCCATGATGGAAGACGTCTTCGGCCAGACAGCCGACGAGGTCACGATGCGGGAATTCAGGCGGCAGATGGAGACGAGGAAGCGTGAGGGCAAAGTGGATGACGACGGGCCATGCTACGGCACTGTGGCACCCGGCTCGCAGGGCCGATTCTCGCCGCGCAAGCCAGTGGCGGCGCCCTACGCAGACCTGATTCACCAGACGGAGGAGCTGGCCGGGGAAGAGGAGACGTCGGGCAGGGCTGCCAAGAGAGCAAAAACGCTGCAGGTTGTGACGACTGCAGGGGGCGAGGCGCAGGGGCCAGGCGACACGGCAGCAGCAGCGGCACACGCGGACACGATGGGCCAGAGACGTGCACGACGGGATTCGGCCAACAGCAGCTCCTCGTCGCTGTCGTCGGCGCCCAGCATGCCGTCGCTCGAGGCGAAGAAGCCCAAGACGAAGGCGAAGGCGAAGCTGAGGCCGTCGCGGGCGCAGCATTCCCTCACTGGCACGGCCCAGCCAATCACGGCGGCCGGCCGGTCCAGCAAACACGCCGTCGTCCCCAGCTCGTCCCGGTCCAACTCTCCCACAACCACAAACACCACCACCAACACCACCACCACCACCCTCGTCCACCAAAAGTCGGGCTCCAACGACGCCAGCATGCCCGGTCGGGTCCTTGCCGCCCTCGACTCTGCCCTCAACCCCAGCTCCAAGGCCAAGGCCGCCGCCGCCGGAGGAAGACACGCGCCCCCCGGCTCTCTCATGTCTCAGGAGCACAACGACGACGAGAATCTGATCATCACGGATCGGCGCGACCATGCGCGCAAGGTGACGAATAGCTGTCACGCCGAGGAGAGCGCCGTGAGGGGCCCCGACGTCGATTCCCACGTCACGCCCTCGAGGACGACCAGGCGGTCGCGGAATTCGCTCGCGGCCGCCCCCGTCACGGCACGCGCCACTCGTTCTGCGGGCAAGCGGCCTCATGGTGATGTCGTCGCCGAGAAGGGTCCGTCTCCTGTCCCATTCTCGCTTCCCAGAGATAGGACGCCGTCGGTCGCTTCTCGCGCCGCCACCCCCCCGCCCCTGCATCCCGCCAAGAGGCAGAAGACTGGGCTGCGTATCAAGTCATCGTGAGTGTGTCATGTCCCCAGGACTGCCTGATGGCCGCGGCTGATTTTCTTCCAGGCCTGTCAAGAAGAAGGGAGGTTCTGCCGCCGGCATCCCGAGGCCGAATTACGACATTCACGCCTCCATGGTCAACGGCATCGCCTCGAGAGACCCGGTAAGTCATGAGTTCATTTTTTCTCTCGACCGACGCAGGGCTGGGATCGCCGGAATGGCTCTCGGCAGATTCAACTGTCTCGTGTTCGTTGCTGTTCATTCCACTCTCTGCTTTGTTTTTTCTTCCATCATTCATTTTCATACTCATTTTCCCTCTTTCCGCGCACTTTCTTTTCTCTCTCCTGTTGCCCCCCACAGTCGTCTGGTCTGTGTGGGTTGTGGCGAGTGTCAAGCCCGCGACGAGCGACGCACGGGAGGGGGCCGTTTCGCGGAAAAGACACTGCGTTTCGGCGGCGGCGGGGGGCTCAGACACCCTCAGCTCTCACACATTTTTCCTGTCTGGTGTCGCACCGTCCAGTGAGACATCACCACCATGCCTGTTGGTCACTCTCAGCACTCAGGCTACCGCGGCTCGCGCGCGGCTCGCGTGTCCGTGAATGCCACTCGGGCACTTGCCTCTTCACTTGTATCGGCGCTGCTTCCTCATCTACAGTGAGAAGCAGACGAGAGGCTAGGCAGAGACGCTTGGGACCTGCGCTAATTTATTCATGACTATCTTAGACGGCGGAGAATGACGAGAATTGCTCAGCTTGTGGCAACGCCGGAGACGTCGTCTGCTGCGACGGCTGTCCGAGGTCCTTCCACTTTGAATGCGTCGACATGATTCAGTCAGATGATCTCCCTGACGAGTGGTTCTGCAACGAGTGTCTTTTTCGACGCTATCCTTCACGCGTGCCCGTTCACAGGGGCATTTTGGGAGGCGCTCTGAACAACCTGGCCAAGAGTAACCCTCGCGCTTTTAGCCTGCCGAAGCGTATCCAAACTCGTTTCGAGGGCGTCAAGGCCCGCGCCGACGGCGATTATGAGGAGGCAGTGAGCACCAAGACCGCAAAGTACGAAGCCCCTTTCCTTTCCTCCTCACTCCTGCCCTCTTTTGGCGTGCCCAATTCTTGTGCAGCTGGCTCGCGTCCTGCGCTGACGAAAAGTTGCAACAGAAAGAGAAACGGCTTTGAAGAGCTACCCGATCTCTTCAAGCAACGAGAAGACGGCCAAGCCGTGCTGTGTCACGCTTGTCAGAGAGCAGCTACCGAGATGAGGGCCATTATCCCCTGCAGCACCTGCCCCTACTACTGGCACCTCGACTGTCTAGATCCACCGCTTGCTGTGCCGCCTGTCCTGAAGACCTGGCGCTGCCCAGCCCACGTTGACAATGATTTGATCGGCGTTGCGAGTCTCGCGCCCGCACATCGCTTTCGCAGGATCAAGGGGAATCCCGTCATATCGCCCGCCGTCCCTCGTGGCCTGAAGAACAACGGTTATATTGAGATTGACTGGAATGATGAGCCCGAGGAGCCCGACAATTCCGGCTGGCACGACGTTCGCTCTTTTGGGCGCACGTACAAACTCCCCGCGAAGGGGGTGGTTCTCGACTTTATTGAGCAGTAAGTTGATATCCCGCTCGCTGCTTCAACCACAACAAAACTTGCAGTCTGACGTGGCAGGCTACGAAATCGAGGAGCTGGACACGGGCCTAGACAGCGACGAGCCGAACTGTGCACCCAACGACCACCCTCGACACAACTTGGGCTGTCCCGAGACTCCCCCCCTCGTGACGGCAGCACGCGGGAGTTGCACGTCTCTGGTCGTAATTTGCAGGAGCTACAAGCGTCTCTGAACCTGGTGGGCCTCCGACAGCAGCAACAGCAGCCATCCGACGGGTTGCATCATTTGACCTCGGCTCTTCTGGTGAGTAGTCAGTCGTCTGCTCATTGAGCTCGACTTGGTATGAAGGAGTATGGTGCGCTGACGAGAGTAACCCTGGCAGGCTGCTGCAGATCCCAGCATCTTGTCGCTCATAGCAAAGAGCAATGCCGAAAACATTGCAAGCGGACAGCTCACCGACCTTGATACACTGAGCCTCCGCGCTATGCTTGCGCAAGCAGAAGCCGTGACCTCACGCATCAGGCAACTTCTTGGTGACCAGGAAGTCGCGCCTGCGCCGTTTGCATTCAAAGCAGAGCCACTCAGCTCCCCCGTCACGGCCTCCAACGGGTTCACTCCTCTCGATGCAGGCAAATTAGAGCAGCTACCACCCGTCACAGAACCCACGCCCCCATCTACGGTAGACCACGCCGAAGGATCTATGGAGATCGACTAGCAGGTGTACACTTGGTTGGTTTCTCATCAGAACTCCTTTTTACGCAAGCCCCAATCCCGACTCGGCTGTCCCACACGGTTGACGTCTCAAGGGTGTACACTTTTCTCATGCGTAGGCTCTCTCATCTCTCTTTTTCCCTTGTATCTCTGTGGGACCACCATCCGGTGCCATTTCTTCATCTTTTTGCATCTCCCGACGCTCTACTATGCGTGACGGTCATTGTCTTCCGCGAGCCAAACACTCCATAGAATAGTATTTTGTGTCCGAACACAGCTCTTTGGGCCGGACGTGATGACGGGGCGGCAGAAGCAAGTTTTTCTTTTTACCCAACGTACGAATGTATCAACCGTGGTTTGTTTGGGACGGGGAGGGCTTCTTTCTTTTCTTGCTGTTTTTTTCGTCACAATCAAAGCGAGGCCGTGGCCTACACCATTCCAAGAAGAGCAGCTTCACGGTGGATACCAGGGACTTTATTATCTTTTTTCTCCCCATTCCAAGATGCATGCGTATCAGCGGCTTAATGGAAAACATTCACTTTTCTCTTCTACTTCGCTGTCATTGTGCCCTGTCTGCGGCCTGTATCTTCAAGTACGACTGCTATACCCCTGTTTTCTTTTGTCGTGATTTGCCACCATAAGCAATCATTGAGAACGTTGCAATGAACTTCTCCTCTGCCAGCTCCGAAGCGGTATTGTGCTCGATTTTCCGTTGTGTCAGCACCAAATGACGTACATGTTGCACCATCCGCCTACAGTGGTACGAAGACACACCAATCATTTTTCCATCTCGGCCACGTCTTTGACAAGTTCCATACCATTTTGCTCCTTTTGAAAACCCTTCGGCGACTTGGCCATGTTGGGCTCTCGGTACTTGTTCGATAGAGAGAGACAACAAAACAAATGAGTGGCAGCAATAATGACAACAAAGTCTGGTAACTCCAGGATGTGGGTACAAACAGGAAAAAAAATACCGTATAACGCGTGTTTTTTTAATTCTAAAAGCCAGTGCTGTGACGTTTCATCATGAAATACTTGTGGGTAAACATGGCAATGCAGGGAAGAGCATTGACAGGGAAGGAAAGACAAGAGAGAGGGGAAGATGGACAGGGAAAGAATTCTCGGTAAAGCTTTCCGCCGCATCTAGAGTTGTGAGAGACCGGCCCTGCACATCCGAGCTTGCAAATCATATGAGACGAGACTGATGTCTGAGAAAGCTGCCATGCTAGCAATAGCGGAAAACGATAAAATGTGATGGGCAAAGACAAATCAAGAAGAAAGTCTCTGCTGGGAAGGACTTAAATCGCATGCCAGTTCTTCCCGGGAGGAAGTGTCTTCCTCTCGTGTGAGACTATCCCAAATCATCTCTGTATTTCAAACGAGTCAGCGAGTTCCGCCTACTTGGCTATGGAGAGAAAATGACATACGCGACCGCCACGACGGGCATTCACTGTTTCCTGATGCATGTAGCCTCCGCCGGGCATACCAGCCATGTTGGCATAACCATACGAGTTTACGCCGAAGCCGGGAGGAGCATAAGGAGGTTGTCCTGATGGCGCCTGGGGAGGCAGCTGGGAAGCAGATTGCACTGGACTTCCATTGACAATGTTTGCCTGGCGGTAATGATCAAGTCCGGGAGCCACAGACGCGCCGTATGTACCATATGGCGCCTGCATAGCTGGGAAGTTATAACCCATGTGTGGTGTGTTGCGGTTCATCATAGCCTGCTGATACTGAAGTTGTGGCATGCCCACGGGAGGGGAAGCCATGCCAGGCGGGGAACCATACAGTATGCCCTGGCCGTACTGTTGAAATGCGGACAGACCGGGATCGCCGCTGTCGGTTCTTTGATTGCCATAAGCAGAATCAAAGCCACCGGCGCCAGCCTGTCCATGATGCGAGCTATAGTATCCCTTGTGATTGGCACCATTGGACTGCCCGTTCGGCCCATGCTGCCCGTTTATGTGTCCGCCGCTTGTTTGCCGAGAGGCTGGTCGTGAACGGCTGTCAGCGCCGTTGCTGCTCGCTTCTCGACTGGGCGTGGGCCGAGTTACGAGACCGACTTCATCCATGAGACGCTTGTACCCCTGATTGGGCTGAGCCTTTATTCTAGTCAACACGCTCCTCACGTTCTCGACGACTCGAGCTCGAATCGCTTCGTCGAAGAAAGGAGTGGTCAGAACTTTGAATATGAATGTGGCTCCACACTGAGAGTCCTGCAGAATAGCCTCCAGTATCTCATCGCTCGGCGAGAAGAACAAAGCTCTGACGATGACATCCCTGGCGTCGGCCTCTGCTTTCTGGTTGATGACCTTGAGCACGGTGAGGAAAGCGACTTTGTGGGTACACAGGTGTACAAGATGAGGGATCAGCAGTGGCGAGAGGACTGTACGCCGCTGGGGAAAGGTACACGTGTCCAGAAACCAAGTCAAAAGCAGGGCACCGTTGGCATTGGTGGCCAGCTGGACAGAATGGAGGGCAATGGCAGCCGCCAGCATTTTCTGCTGATCTCTGGTCGAATGGTGGCTCTCCAGACACGCTCTCATGGCTCGGGCGCCAAATCGACCTTGAGCGACAGGCCACATGCGGCTGAGCATTGTTTCAAAGATGAAGTCGTTGTACGGCGCGCCGAACTTCAAGCACCCTTGAAGCACGTAATTGCCATACTGGTCAAGGAATAGAGGGACTGTGTAGGGCTTTAGATGCTCAACTATCAGAGACATCTGTTCAGGGGTCTTGCAGACATCGATGATCTTTTGCGCTGCCCATGTACCGTTCTTGTGGATTCCAATCTCGGCCATGTGAGGGGCGATTTCGGCCAGCATGGCATCTCGCACCTCATCGGAGCAGTGCTCGAAGAGTTTTTGCACGACAGTGTTGCCAAGATAGTCCGAACTTAATTCGGCAATTTCGGAAAGCATTTCAACGGCTATGCTCTCAATATCGTCCTGAGACAGCATCTGATTGTCGATTCGCTTCCTGATATCTCTCAATTTTGGCGCGTCATGAACTCTGGTGTGCGTAGGCTCGCCAATGGATGGAATCTCTTCGGCGAACGAGGAATACTGTATTGCAGACTGGACACTCAAAGTGATGCGACCCTTGTCTTCTTCTGTTGCTCCGAACTGCTCTACGATTCTGGAAATATCCTGGGGCATGTCTGCGAGTGGGGGGATGGTAGGAGCAGAGGCGCCTCGAGAAGTGCCCGCGCCGCCATCGGCGGATGCCGCCAACGCGACGGTCCCGGCCGCATTCTCCTGCCCTGCGGCAAAGGGATCGGGACTAGGCGAGGGGAAGGCGCCCTCGTGGCCTGGGGTGTTCGATGCTGATGGTGGCTTCGCAAAGTTGATTCGGATCGGTCCTGCGCCAGGAAATATTTCTTTGCCATTCATGGACGACTTCGCTGCCACAGAACTCTCCACCCTCTCGAAGTTGACGAATCCACAGTTCTTATGGGTAAGAACGCGAGCCGATATGATCGGGCCATGAGACTTGAACATCTCCACCAGAGTTGATGTTGTGGTAGACGTGGGAATGCCACCCAGCCAGAGAGCGCTGGTAGGTCCTTCCAAACCTTGGTCCTCGGGACTTAGCAACCCGGTATTGCGACTGTTGGAGCCACCGAGGCCCATGCCAGCGATGCCCTGCGACAAATCATCGTAATCGTGTTCATCCTGAAGACGAAGCGCGGCTGGAGTAATCGGGTTGGGAATGCGCGTATTGTGTGTCCGCATTGGCTCCAGCGCTCCCCCAGCAGTCTGAGCGCGAGGTCGAGTGGTGTTGTTGATGAATGCCTGTACTGCCAGGTTATGGTTGTGGATGGCCGCGTTCGTGGCGGCCAGTTGGTCCTTCAAAGCGTCGTAATGGCTCTCCATTGGCGGTTTGCTGCCCGGAATGTCGTATTCGTCTTCATATCTGTCTTTGTTGTTGACTGAATAAGAGCGGAAGCGGCTCGCCTGGTTGCTGAAGTCGAAATATGGGGTGGCCAATTGAGCTCGAGGAGGCTGAGGCGTCTCCGCCAGCCCGAGATAGTCCAAGGTACGCATGTGCACATCTGATTCGCTCGCGCCTTCTTTGGAATATTGGGACTGCGATGGGGACTCTGGTTCAACGGAACCGACGCTGGCGATACTCGCCAGTGTGGAAGCACGTTCGCGGCCTGCAGCAGCAGGGCCCCAACTGCTGAAGATTGAATGACCAAACGGCGATGGGGAATTCGCGCCACTTGTGTTCAGGTAGGCACCTGGCATCGCGACGTACGGGCTGCGTTGCGGCATGGATCCCGCCCTGAGGCGCGACAGGAGTGTTGAACCACCCGATGGATTGTCGGTCTGATCGAGGCTTGGAGACGGTGACTTGCCAAATGGGCTCTGAGATGGCGTTGCCCTCGCGGATTTGACGGCCACGTTGTGGGCACTCGGGAAGCCGGGGCCGCCGGGCAATCGGGTTGGGACGGTACCAGCTCGAGCCCTTCGAGTCTGAGGCAAGCTGTCTGACGTGGGAAGGTGTCTGAACTCTGGGAAGCCATCGGTTGGCGACTCGGGAATATTCTCACGCAGAGGTGTTGAGTTTCCACTTGTGGGCGGGCCTCCCCATGGATTCGAAGGCAGTCCGGAAACTCCTTCCTGGGCTTGTATTTCGCGTGCTCTACAGACGTTGGGCTATGTCAGCTTGGCCAGTCTGTATCGTCGACTGGTGCTCAGTGATTAAGGGGAAGTGTGGGTTGAGATTCTGGTGCCAGCCGCACTGCAGTAGACACCTGTGGTCTAGAAAGGCCGTGCAATTGGAGCGAAGACACCAACTTACCGTTTCAGGAACAGACGGCTGGATCCAGCCAGGTCGTGCGATGGAGAGCCTGCCCCAGATCGCGTGCTGTTCGCCATGATGCCGCTCGACAGTCCCAAAGAGGACCTGTTGCTTGGTCCAGATGATTCGACGGGCGAGTTGCCGCTGCCAGGCGACTGAGACCTGGCAGCCTGGGGGTTGGAGAGGTGAGACGAGAAGCTCGATGCCATGTGGTCTGATCTGGACATTGACATTATCAATTACCTCGCTGACCTCATGACACTGAGGGCACGGGAGGGACCGAGTGGGTGTGCTTGATGATTATTTGTTTCTGATGTATCTCTTGTGCAACGTCGATTTCGATGCTTTTCTCGCCGTGTGAGAAAAGTTATGATGCTTGCGATGAAGTGACGGGCGTCGATGCGAGGACGCGTTACCTGCGGCTGAAGTCGAATGATTCGAGGTGAGAACACACGCTGGCTGGACGTTCATGAAGGAGCCGGTAAGCTTGAGGGGGGCAGAAAAGGCACAAGAAAGGATGATGCTTGATTCTGTGAACAAATATTACAACAGAATACGGCGACAAGTGCTGGCTCGCTAGATGCTTCTGGGTCCTGCTCGGGTGAAACAACTGTCGGCACTCCAAGGACCACTTGTACAAAGGTCAGAGGCTGGAATGCCGGCGAACGATGATGCCCGATAACAGCAAGAGCCTCGCAACTGGCCCGAAGACCGCTCAAATGAGGGAGACGGCAATGCAGTCAGCGGGAGGCGGCGAGTGGACGTCTTGTCGTAGTATGAGCGTAGGCGGAAAATGCCACGAAAGAGGACGAGGCAAGAACGGAAGTTGCAGACAATCAATATACAGGCCTCATATGGTAAATTGAGAAAGAGGAGAGGCGAGGGTGGTGGGGGGAGAAGACAGGGGAAAGAAAGGGGAGAAGAGAGAGGCAAGAAGAGAAGAGGCTGACGGTGAAGACCATGGGGATGAATTTCGTGGGCGGGAGGAGGATACGAAGATGGGACAGACGAGCCGGAGAACATCAGTTGATAGGCCACTTTGACGGCCGGCGCAGGAGGAGAGAAAAGGAGCCACTTTCCAACCCAGGCCAGCATCAGTGGCCAGCAGTGTCCAGCCTAGGCCGGGTTCGAGAAGAGGAGACGGAGGGGGAGGGAGGGGCAGCCGTTTGAGGGGAGAGAGTCAAGGTGGATGCATTGTGTTCGACTCAATTCAAAAAAATTCAGTGGGCTCCGTACTGCGAGTGCGAGACAGGCACCGTACTTTAGTCATTTCATGCTTTGTTTCTCTTGTGCCTGACGCGTGCCGACTCGCCATCAGTGTCTTCACACAAAGGATGTATACAGCATCGAGACGACATGTGCTCCGCACAATGATGGGTAAATGCCTCTAGTCTCCTCCCCCAGCAGCATTGTCTACCCACGCACCATAGCGTTCAATGGTTTATTAACGATTAACGGACGCACCGCAGCTGACGACGACTGGTGTGCATGGAAGCCCCACTGTCGGGTGCCTGGGCTGGCGGGCACCTGCCTCAGCCTTGGGCCAGGACTAGAAGCACCTTTAGAACAACAAACTGATCTGCCGTCTCGTGTGTGACCTTTCTGCGAGGATCAACTTTGACTCTGTTTCTGTTTCTCGTGTTGCTGGCCATCGAGTTGAAGCTAGATCAGGGCGCTTTGATCGGTCGAACGATTGGCAGTTCAGTGAAGGCTTGCTTCGCACCGTCGGGAACCCCCCCCCTTGCCTCTTGCCCTCCACGCACGCGTCTCTTAGCGTCCGCACAACGGCTGCGACCCATTCACTCATTCAGCAACGCAGTTAAACACTCTGATAACCAACAAGTCCAGTCAGTATAGCTTCCAGGACGAGCTCGATCGCCTGCAGCTTGCATGGGTCGTGACAAAGCCGTCACCAACTTGAGGCAAGCTCCGAGGGGCCTCATTTCACAATGTCATCTACCTCACGAAATGAGGTGCTGGCTCCGGCGCCCTTTCGGCCAGCCAGTCATGGCTTCGCCCGCAAAGTCTGAAACGAGACGTTAACCGAGGACAACAAGACCACTGCCACTCAGCTCCGTATAATAATACTGACCGTGTTTGCTTGACTATTACTCCGTACTACGTACTACTGGCATAAACGAAAATGCACGAGGATTAACGCGACGCGTTTGGCCCACCTCCCGACCTGCCGTCCTCATGCGCAACGAACTCTCTGCAATTGCATTCTTGCTGCCATTTTCGGTCAAACAGGCAATTCCCGCGATCCAACACAGGAAGCGATGCCTGCTTCATCGGACTGAGTCGCTGCCAGCTGCGGCCTAGATTGATTTCTATCTTGTTCCAGCAGCACGCCGTCGTTCAGTTTGGTTCGCATTGACTCACATATTACATTACCTTCTAGAGGCTTCACTCAGACGAGTGAGTCCCGGACAGGTGCCAGCGTCTCGCACATAATGACTTTCCTTAATCCAGGACGGCTCGGCGTGTCTCGGAACTGGTGAAGCAAAGGGCAAGCTCATCCAGACGCCCGACCGAGGCCTGCCACAGACACACCAAACCCTACCTCGCCTGACTAAGGAAATGTGACGATTGCTCGACTGCTGCAAAGGTTGGACAAGATGACGTCGGCATGCAGCTCACACCCTTCAGCAACGAGCAGCTCACGCAGGCAGAGCCGACGTTCGAGGGTCATCCTCCTCCAAAGTCGCTCGGATGATCTTCAGGAGGTCGACCAGACGCCTAAGAAGTATCGGAGGTTGCAGTTTCCTTGCAGTGACGATCAGCACATCGTGACTTGCCACTCGAACCTCAATTTACCATCCTTGACCGCGCATCTCTCTTGCAGACTTGACATCATAGATTGCCACACTCAACACAAATGGCACAACGAGACGCCGAGGACCGCTGTGATCAGCCTCATGCCTTGGGCGATGCGATAACTGCTCAAGGCCTTTAGTTGCCATCGCGAAGAAATGCTGCTTTTGTTTGCTCTCCTTCGCACATGGCGTACGGACTACGGAGCACTCGGCACAATGTGCACTCCATGCCGCAAGTCAAGCATCCACGTTCCGTCTCTGCATGTGATGAGCTCCTGCATGCAAGTTGTGTGACATGAACCCAAGCAGGGGGCCAGTAGCCAAAGAAGACTCAAAAGCTTAAACCCCCTCTTCCCGGCTTAGCTCAGGGGAGCAAAGGGGAGGGGGGGGGGGG